>JANSWA010000136.1:0-28477 GCA_028015225.1 Carex myosuroides | reverse complement strand
TCATCAGCCAATAAAAAATCGGTATTTTCAGGAATCGGAAACATTAATGCTTTTTAAGAATTTGAGCAAAGTTAAAACTAAAAAATCATTTTACAGTCGATTCTCGTTCTATGATTCTTGTTGGAAGTTCTATAATTTGATGTTCGACTTTACGATGTTCTTTTATGTCGGCAATTTCATCAATTAAAATAGAAACGGCGGTGTGTCCCATTTCAAATCCAGGCTGGTCAATTGTCGTTAATTTAGGCGAAATCACGGTACTCATAAACCAGTTGCTAAAACCAAAAACCGCCACCTGATCCGGCGTTTTTATTCCAGCTTCATTAAAATATTTTATAATCCCGATAGCGACTAAATCTGTAATAGCAAAAATAGCATCGATATCCGGATGTTCGGCCATAATTTTTTGGGCATTTTCGTAACCGTCTTCAAAATCGGTATTGTTATCACAAACATAAACCAGTTTCGAATCGTATTCAATTCCATGAGCTTCGAGTGCGCGTTTATAACCCAGAAAGCGATCAATGGAATTTTGAGGAACATACGAGCCTCTAAAATGGGCAATTTTTTTATAGCCTTTATTGATAAGATACGTAACGGCATCATAAGCTGCTTTAGCGTCATTAATAACTACTTTAGAACATTCTACTCTTTAGCAATTTTATCAAACAAAACAACCGGAGTATTTTTTCGAATGGCGTCATTAATATGAGAGAAATCATCCGTTTCATTCGAGAGCGACATTAAAACGCCGTCAACCCGCTTTTGAATTAACAACGCAAGCTGCTTTTTTTCCATTTCATATTTTTCATTCGATTGCAGAATGATGACCAGATAACCTCTTTTTTCGGCTTCTTCTAAAATGCCGTTTAAAAACACTCGAAAAAAAGTGATGAACCGTTGCAGGGATAATAACGCCAATAGTTTTGGTTTCGTTGGTTCTTAAATTAACTGCTACAGAATTAGGCATATAGTTCATCGTTTCGGCCATTTCGATAACTTTGGCTCGTGTCGACTTACTAATGTCTGTATACCCTTTTAATGCCTTTGAAACGGTTGTAACCGATATTCCTAATGCAGAGGCTATATCTATTAATTTTGTATCATTCATGAAATAAATGTACTAAAAAATAAACTGCATTGATAAAAAATTAATTTCCGAAAACGTTTTAGGTGATTTCGAAAACGTTTTCGATTTTTAATTCTTATATTCCTTATAATTTGTTTTTAAGTTTGACAGTGATAACCATAATTACTAACTAACCGAACAAAAAAAATGAAAAAGCTGCACCATTATTTAGGTACATTATTTTTAATGTTTTGCCTATTTTTTTTTACCAAATAATCTGTTTGCCCAAAATACAGCTAAAGTTTCCGGAAAAGTACTCGACGATAGCGGCATAACAATTCCCGGAGCGAACGTAACACTTAAGGAAACAGGAAAAAGAACCGTTACAGACGAAAACGGAGGATATTCTTTCTCAAACGTCGAAGCAGGAACCTACACTATTATGGCAACAAATGTGGGATACAAAACTTTCGAGAAAAAAATTGCCTTAAAAGAAGGAGAATCTATAGAGGTAAGCTTACTTCTTGAAGGCGAATCGCAAAGTTTAAAAGAAGTTGTCGTAACAGGTTCGTCTGCTCCAAGATCTAAGCTTGAATCGAGCGTTGCCATTACCACAATGGGAGCCAAAGCTATTGAAGATCGAGCACCATCGAGCACGGCGGCGTTGCTGCAGACTATTCCGGGATTTGTGGTTGAAGCATCTGGAGGAGAAATTGGAAACAATCTTTTTGCAAGAGGAATTCCGTCTGCGGGGGCGTATGAATATGTACAGATTCAGGAAGACGGATTACCGGTTTTTGAAGATGGAGCTTTGCAATTTGCCAATGCCGATACTTTTTACAGATTAGACGAAACAGTTAGCAAAATGGAAGCTGTTCGTGGAGGTTCTGCTTCAATTTTCGCCAACAATGCTCCGGGGGGAATCATCAACTTTATTTCAAAAACAGGTCAGAATGATTTTCAGGGAAGAGCAAAATTCACGACCTCAGATTACGGAATGTTTAGAACTGACCTTAATTTATCAGGTGCTTTAATTCAGGATAAATTATTTTTTAATGTAGGCGGATTTTACAGAACTGACAATGGAGTAAGAAATACTGGTTTTACTGCCAACAAGGGTGGACAAATAAAAGGAAACATCACTTATAAATTTGATGACAACGATTATTTAAGAATCAATTTCAAACATCTTGATGACAGAAATACATTCTATTTACCAATTCCTTTAAAAAGCAACAACGGAAAAGTGGAAGGAATTCCGGGCTTTAATCCAAATTACGGAACATTGACTTCAGTAAATTTCAGTCATTTAAATGTACCTCAATACGGAGGCGGAACTTTCAGCGCAGATTTAGAGGATGGTTCACATCCAATTATCAACTCAATTGGAGCTGAATTTAAAAAGAAAATTTCTGAAAGAGTTACTTTCAAAAATGCCTTCAAACAAACGAGTATCGATTTAAATTACAATGCTATTTTTCCTAATGGAGGACCTTGGACACAAGATGCTTATGCAGCAGATGTTCAAAATACAACAGCAGGAAACCTTGCTTATACTTATGTAGATAATGGTGCAGCACTTGATCCAAAACGCTTTAATTATGAGAGCAGATCTTTGGCACATCGAGAAGAAAATGAGCAATTTTGCGAATAATTTCTCTTTTTCTTTTGATTTAGATCCGGTGAAATTAACAGCTGGTTACTACTATTCTAACTGGAAATCAAATCAATACTGGAACTGGAATTCGTATTTAGTAAGTGTTTCAGACAATCCGAGATTATTAAATGTAAAAGATAATACAACCGGAGTTGACCATACATGGAATGGCGTAGAAAGAATTACATGGTTAGAAAGAGACGCACAGACAAAAGGGCTTTTAAATGATATTTATGCTGATGCCGAAATTAAAGCTACAGACAATTTAACCTTTAATGCTGGTTTAAGATACAACAAAGACAAATATTCCGGCTACAGAGACAATGCCAGATTTTTTGCAGAAAACTTAGGAGTTTTAGATAATAATACGGCGGATGATGCAGTAACAACAGTAAAAGGAAATCCGTATACCTATTGGAGATATGATGTAAGCGAATGGTCGTATACTGCAGCGGGAAATTACAAATTCAACGACAATATGGCTTCATACGTGCGTTACAGCCACGGTTTTAGATCTCCAATTGAAGAATCGTTTTATGATAATGCAGCCAATTTAAGCAAATTGGAAAATACAGAAGTAAATCAGTTTGAATTAGGTTATAAATATTCAAGTTCTTTCTTCTCTGTAAATGCGAATTTGTTTCACATGAATTTGAAAAATGTGGCTTTTACGGATATTTTATCTGATGGATCTTCAGAAAATAAATTTGCCGATGTAAACAATATTGGTCTTGAAGTAGAAACGAATGCAAGATATAAATTTGCGAAACTGAACTTTACATTCACAGTTCAAAAACCAGAATACGACAACTTTACAGGAACAAATGCCGACGGTTCGACTTTTGATTTTAACGGAAATACAGCAAGAAGAATCCCTAAATTTTTCTGTAACCTAAGACCTGAAGTTGATATTACAAAAGATTTTACAGCTTATGTTCAGTTTTCTTATTACGATAAAAAATTCACGAATCAGGATAACAAACAAGTTTTGCCGGCTTACAAAGAAGTTGGAGCAGGTTTAAATTACACGTATAATAACCTTCGTTTTGCAGTAGATGCTTCAAACTTATTCAACGAAATTGGTTTAACAGAAGGAGATCCAAGACAAACAACATCTGCAGCTAGCGATGTGTTTATGGCAAGACCTATTTTAGGACGTGCTTTTAGATTTTCGGTAGCGATTAATTTCTAAATTTATATAAGAGTAAAAAAAATTAAACACATAGAAACATAGATTTTTATCACTCAAAAAAAAGAGCAAAAAAGAAACAAGTTTCCACACATATCTATGTGGATTAATGCAAGTGAAACGCCTTTGAATACAAACTAAACTATGTTTCTATGTGTTAAAATTATATGGTATTTTAGAGACACACTGCTGTGTGTCTCTGCATCATAACCACAACGTATTACGTTCCATAACCACAAAATACAAATGAAAAACATAGGAATTAAAATCTCACTTTACCTCAATTATTTTGTCTTCGCCATTTTATTAAACAGCGTAGGAATTGTGATTTTAAAATCGCAGAAAAATTACAGTGTCGACGAGGTTCAGGCGAGTATTTTAGAAGCCTTTAAAGATATGCCAATTGCCATTGTATCCTTTTTTATAGCTTCTTTTCTGCCCCGAATAGGTTATAGAAAAGCGATGTTAACAGGATTGGCTTTGGTTACTTTAGCCTGTATTTCTATGTATTTTGGAAACTCGTTTAACAATGCTAAAATCCTTTTTGCAACCGTTGGAGTTTCCTTTGCCCTGATAAAAGTTTCTGTTTATTCATTGATAGGAACCGTAAACCGAAACCAAAAAAGAACACAACGCTTTAATGAGCAGTATTGAAGGTTTTTTTATGGTAGGAATTGCGCTGGCTTATTTTTTATTTCCGGCTTTTAATAACGAAAATGATCCCAATTCATGGCTTAACGTATATTGGTTATTGGCAGGATTATCGTTTTTATCATTTCTGTTTTTACTCTTTATAAAATTCGAAGAAACTGAAGTCGCAGCGGGAGTAAATCTTAAAGATGATTTTTTGCAGATGTTCAAATTAATGGCAAAACTGCTGACTGTTATTTTTGTCATCAGCGTGTTTTTATTTGTAATGATCGAGCAGGGAATCCTTTCGTGGCTGCCTACATTTAATACAAAAGTGCTGCATCTGCCAGAAAACATCAGTATAATGATGGCCAGTATTTTGGCAGTTTCATTAGCAATTGGAAGACTTATCGCAGGAATTGTGACTAAAAAAGTAAACTGGATTTGGGTTTTAAGTTTCTGTATTGTTTCCGCCATGCTTTTGGTAACATTTGTGCTTCCAAAAACGGTTGGATTAGAAGTAAAAAATATTGATACACTTTCAAATATACCATTAATTGGTTTTGCATTTCCTTTAATCGGATTGTTTATTGCGCCCATTTATCCATTGTTAAATTCAATAGTATTAAGTGCTTTACCAAAGAATCTGCAAAGTTCCATGACCGGATTAATTGTCATTTTTTCGGCTCTTGGCGGCACATTGGGGTCCAGAATTACAGGCTGGCTTTTTAAAAATGAAGGACCAGAAAAGGCTTTTTATTTTACCCTCATTCCAATGACTTTGTTACTGATCTCCTTTTTTATTCTTAAAAAAATAACGGCAAAAGATGAAATTTAAACTACATATAACCCAAACCATCGAAAAATTATTGGCTCAGGAAGATACTGACGGCGATAAAAAAATTACGATAGATGACAACGGTCCAAAAAGTTTTTTACTTTATGATCAAGATGGAAATCCGGCAGTTATTAAAGGAACTTATCAGCTCTCGAATTTATTGCAGGAACTGGCCTTGGCTAAGAAAAACAATGTCGAATCTGCGGAGATAGATTTAAACGAAATCACAGAAGATCCTGTAAAAAGAATTTCAAGAAAAATTAAAGATTTGTATTGGAACGGCCTTACCAGAACAATCGATGCCATTGGCGTAAAGAAAATTCTGGAAGACGATAAAATCGAAAATGAATTTGCTTATTTATATGTGCCTTTTGGCGACGAAATTGTTTTTGATTATTTCAAAAAATTAGAAGCCTCAACGCCAAAATTAAAAGTGGTGCAGATGCCTAAAAATATTACTCCTGAATATGTTTTATCACTGAACAAAAAACCGGGAATTCTGGCTTTGGCACTTCAAATTAAAAACAATGAAGTATCAGGCGTTCCGTTTGTGGTTCCCGGCGGAAGATTCAACGAAATGTACGGCTGGGACAGTTATTTTATTGCAAAAGGACTTTTAATTGATGATAAAATTGATCTTGCTTTGGGCATTGCCGAGAACTTTAAATATCAAATAGATCATTACGGAAAAATTCTAAACGCTAACAGAAGTTATTATTTAACCAGAACACAGCCTCCGCTTTATACATCGCTGATTATAGATGTTTTAGAAAAATCAAATCCGGATATTTTTTGGATTGAAAGACATTTAAAAACCGCTATAAAGAATATCTGACGGTTTGGATGGAAGAAGGAAAAAGACTTACAGCAAATGGTTTAAATCGTTATAAAGCAGAAGGAATCGGGCTTCCGTTTGAAGTTGAAGAAGGACATTTTGACGACATTCTGGAGCAATTCGCACCAAAATATAATCTCTCAACAAGAGAATTTGAAAAGAAATATTTAGAAAGAGAAGTGGTTGATGAAGAACTCGATAAATATTTTATTCACGATCGAAGCATGCGCGAAAGCGGTCATGACACTACGAACAGATTAGTTGGTATTTGTGCCAATTTAAATACAGTTGCGATCAATAGTCTGCTTTATAAATACGAAACCGATATTGCTTTTCTGATCCAGAAATACTTTAAAAATGAATTTCAATATTTTGAAGATAAATCCTTTTCAAGTGAATATTGGCTGTTAAAAGCTTCTTCGAGAAAAGAAAAAATAAACAAATTGTTATGGAATTCTGAAAACGGAAATTATTTCGATTATGATTTTGTGAATGAGAAACAGCATGTTTTTGAAGCAGCCACAACTTTTTATCCGCTTTGGGCAAAAATAAGTACGCCGGAACAAGCTGAAATTTTGGTAAAAAAGACACTTCCAAAGTTTAAAATGAAAGGCGGAATTGCAGGAAGTACCAAAGAATCAATTGCTGGCGTTGATGAAAATGCGCCAATACGCCAATGGGATTATCCGTTTGGCTGGGCGCCGCATCAAATGCTTTTATGGGAAGGACTTCTAAATTATAATTTTAATGAAGAAGCGCAGGAAATGGTCTATCGCTGGCTTTGGCTCATTACCAGAAACGCAGTCGATTACAACGGAACCATTCCTGAAAAGTTTGATTTATCGATAAGCTCGCACAAAATTTTCGCTGAATACGGAAACGTAGGAACGGAATTTAATTATATAACCGAAGAAGGTTTTGGATGGATGAATGCTTCGTATCAATTTGGTTTAACGATTTTAAAAGACGATTTAAAACAAAAATTATCAGATTTAGTTGATCCTGATGAACTTTTTTAATACTCATAAAAATGACAAACCCGACAGGTTTTTAAAAACCTGCCGGGTTTTCTGTTTCATAAGCCTTCGACTTCGCTAAGGAAGACACTCATTTTATGACAACATTTGTCAGGCTGAGCGAAGTCGAAGCTCTTTATAAATTAAACTTTTCTACCCATTAAATTTTCGCCAAAAGTTTTTAAAATACTTTTCTTTTCAGCGCTAATATCCATTTTTTCTAAAGTTTCAAAAGCTTTAAAAGTGTACATTTCAATTGCTTCCTGAGTTGATTTTGAAGCTCCTGATTCGTTGAAAATAGTCTTTGCAGTTTCTATTTTCTCTGAATTATCTTCTAATTGCAAACTGAATAATTTTTCTAATTCTGAAGCTTTTTCCGGAGTCGAAAATTCTAACGCTTTTAAGTATAAATAGGTTTTTTTGTTTTCGATAATATCACCTCCAACCTGTTTTCCAAAAGTTTTCGGATCACCAAAAGCATCTAAATAATCATCTTGTAGTTGGAAAGCCAGACCTAAATTCAATCCGAAATCATAAATTAAATCGCCTTCTTTTTCAGAAGTTTTGGCCACAATTGCACCCATTTTCATGGCAGCAGCAACTAAAACAGCGGTTTTATATTCGATCATTTTTAAATATTCCGGAATCGTAACGTTGTTTCTTTGTTCAAAATCAACATCCCACTGCTGTCCTTCGCATACTTCAAGAGCCGTTTTGCTGAAAAGTTTCGCTAAATCTCTAAAAACTTCTGGCTCATATTGTTCAAAATACTGGTAAGCCAGGATCAGCATAGCATCTCCGGAAAGAATTCCGGTATTTAAATCCCATTTTTCATGAACCGTAACTTGTCCTCTTCTTAAAGGTGCGTCATCCATAATATCATCATGAACAAGCGAAAAATTATGAAAAACTTCAACCGCCATTGCAGCCGGAAGAGCCGTTTTATAGCTAGTATCAAAAACCTCTGCAGCCATTAAGGTAAGTACCGGGCGCATACGTTTTCCGCCAAGTCCCAAAATATATTCAATGGGTTCGTAAAGATTTGTGGGTTCTTTGTGTATGTTTTGATTTTTTAGATAATCAATAAAAAAATCCTGGTACTGGCTAATATCGTGCATGATGAAATTCTAATTTACGAGCCTCAAAGATACGATTCATTATGAATTAATTCTTTCCTAAAATTTTAAATGATGAGTTTCCATTCAAAATACCTTCGAAAACCACTAATTCTTAAGGTGTTAAAATTATTTTGAAAAAACTTGGAAACTTTTTTGGTATTTAGAGTTTCCTGTCTATATTTGCACCATAATTTGGAAACTTAGAACACTATAAAAGTTTCCATAAGAGTTTTAATAATTTATAAACTCATTTAAATCAGATATTTATGAAAACAACATGGACCTTAGATTCTACTCAATCAGATGTTTTAATTAAAATGAGACATTCGATAATTGCTTATTTGGGAGGAACAACAAACAAATTTGGCGGTTATGTGAATATTGAAGATAATGAAATTGAAGATGCATCGGTTGAGTTTTCACTGGATATTAACAATAAAAACTGAAAGCTTTCAGCAGATTGATACCAATTTACAGCTTCAGGACTTTTTTGATGTAGATGAACATCCGATTATCAGTTTTAAATCTACTTCATTTCAAAAGATAAATAACAATATTAATTTTTTCAAGGGAGATTTAACCATAAAAGATGTTACGAGAGTTGTAGAACTTGATGCAGAGTTTATTGGAGTAAATACATATAACGGAGAGAAAAAAGTTGCTTTTGAAATTAAAGGAGATATTAAACGTCAGGATTTTGGTCTTGACTACAATTCTTTTCATCATAATGGAGGTTTAGCGCTTGGAAAAGACATTAAACTAATCGCTAATTTAGAATTTAGCATATAAATCTCACATGATTATTAATTTAATGTAAAATTATTACAAATAACATGGAAACTATTTTTTTAGATTTTAGTTTCCTAGTTATATTTGTAAGGCAATTGGGAAAATTAAAATGAAAGAGAAAATAATAGCAAAAGCAAGTGAACTTTTTTTGAAGCTTGGTTTTAAGAGTGTTACGATGGATGATATTGCAGGAGAAATGTGTATTTCGAAAAAAAACGATTTACAAATATTTCTGTAATAAAGAAGTTTTGATTGAAGAAAGCACTTCAATGGTTCATAGTCAGGTTCACGAAATTATGGATACTATTATAGCTAAGAATTATAATGCTATTCATGAAAATTTTGAGATTAGAGAAATGTTTCGGGATATGTTTAAAAACAATATTGATACTTCTCCAATTTACCAGTTGAAAAAGCATTATCCGGAGATTTACCAAAATATCCTTTCCATCGAAATTGATCAATGTACACAGTGTTTCAAAGATAATATTGATAAAGGAATTCGAGAAGGGCTTTACAGAAGTGATTTGAATGTTGAGGTTTATGTGAAGTTTTATTACACACTAATTTTTCATATTAATGAAAATACGGTTTCAGAAAGTGAAGCACAAAGAATAGAATTAGAAGCATTAGAATACCATACTCGAGCAATGGCTACTGAAAAAGGAGTCGAGGAATTAGAAAAGCAATTAAAACGAATTAAAAATTAACCATTCCAAAAATTGATCGTCATTTTTCTGTGAGGGTAAAGAAAAAATGACGGTCCCATCTCAAATTTAAAAATAAATAGTAACACTTATGAAAAGAATCTTTCTTATAGTTTTGTGTACAATAGGCTTGTCTGCCGCCGCACAAACCACTACTTTAACTCTGAAAGACGCCGTTAACTACGCGCTTCAAAATAAAGCCGATGCAAAAAAGGCAAAACTTCAGGTTGAAAACAGCGAATATAAAATTCAGGAAGTACGTTCAAGAGCATTGCCTCAAATTTCTGCAAACGGAAATTTAACGTATAACCCAATTATTCAGACTACGGTTATTGATGGAGCAGCATTTGGTGCGCCGGGAACTGCAATTCAGGCAGCATTTGGACAAAAATGGACCTCAACTGCAGGGGTTTCTTTAACTCAGGCAATCTTTGATCAATCGGTTTTTACAGGATTAAGAGCAGCAAAATCTACTCGTGAATTTTATCAAATAAACAATCAGTTAACAGAAGAGCAGGTTATTGAAAGAGTGGCAAATAACTACTATTCGGTTTATGTGCAAAAAGAAAGATTAGTTTTATTAGACAGCAATTATGTAAACACAACAAAAGTTCGTGATATCGTAAAAGGCCAGTTTGACAACGGTTTGGCTAAAAAAATTGACTTAGACCGTATTATTGTAAAAATGTCAAATATCGATACAGAGCGCCAGCAGATTAAAAACCAAATTGCTTTACAGGAAAATGCTTTGAAGTTTTATATGGGTATGCCTATTGAAACTCAAATCGATATGCCAAAAGAAGAATTTGAAGTTGTTCCTGCAGCCTTAACTCAAGAACCAAATATTGAAAACAGAACAGAGTACCAGCTTTTGAAAAAACAAGAAGAGCTTTTGGTTCTTAACAAAAAAGCTGTTCAGGCTGGATATTATCCAACGCTTTCATTAACTGCAGGTTACAATTATATTGGTCAGGGACCTGAATTTCCTTGGTTTGCAAAACCAGAAAAAGGAGTTTACTGGTCAGATTTCTCTGCAATTGGATTAAACTTACACGTGCCAATCTTTACAGGTTTTGGAACTCGTGCAAAAGTAAGACAAGCTGATGTTGAAATCAGATCGCTTCAGGAAGATATCAAAGACACAAAACTTTCTCTTGATTTAGATTACAGAAACGCAATGACTGAAATCGAGAATAACTTGGTAACGATCGAAAATCAAAAAGAAAACATGCGTTTAGCGACTGAAATTCTGAGCAATACTAAAAATAATTATCTTCAGGGTTTAGCATCTTTAACCGATTTACTAGATGCAGAAAATGCATCACTTGAAGCACAAAATAATTTTACAAGAGCAGTTTTAAATTATAAAATTGCCGAAATATCTCTAATCAAATCAAAAGGCGAACTTAAATCTCTTACTAAATAACTAATTACAATGAAGAAAATAATTATAACAATCGTTATCATAGCCGTAGCTTTTTTCGGGATAAGCTATATCTTAAATAAAAATAAAGCAGAAAATGAAGGTAAAACTGCTATCGTAGCTGAAAAAAATGCTGCAGTATCTGTAAAAGTAGCCACTGTTAAAACAGAAGATGTTAATCTTGGTTTTACTGCAAACGGAAACTTTGTGCCAATTCAGGAATTAACTTTCTCTGCTGAAAAATCTGGAAAAGTAATCAGTGTTTTAGCTAAAGAAGGTGATTACGTAAGAGTAGGACAAACATTACTAACAGTAAGAGGTGATGTTATTAATGTAAATGCTCAGCAGGCTCAGGCTGTTTATCAAAATGCAAAATCTGATTACGAAAGATATGAAAACGCTTACAAAACAGGCGGTGTAACAAAACAACAATTAGATCAGGCAAAATTAGCTTTGACAAATGCACAATCTAACTTAACACAAGCTAATATCAACGTTGGAGATACTAAAGTAAAAGCTCCAATTAACGGATACATCAATAAAAAATATGTTGAGCCAGGATCTATTTTAGCAGGAATGCCTGCAACAGCTTTGTTTGATATCGTAAACGTTTCTAAATTAAAATTAACTGTTACAGTAAACGAAAGCCAGGTTGCAAGCTTAAAATTAGGAAACACAGTAAATATTACTGCTAGTGTTTATCCTGATAAAACATTCTCTGGAAAAATTACTTTCATCGCTGCAAAAGCAGATGCTTCATTAAACTTCCCCGGTAGAAATCGAAATTACAAACAATGCTAATAATGACTTAAAAGCAGGTATGTACGGAACAGCAAACTTTGGTTCAAATAACCAAAAACAAAACTTAAAAGTGGTTCCTAGAAATGCATTTGTTGGAAGTGTAAGCAGTAACGAAATTTTCGTAGTTGAAAATAATGTAGCAAAATTGAAAAAAGTTGTTGCTGGAAGAATCTTAGGAGACAAAGTTGAAATCATCGATGGTTTAAATGACGGAGACGTAGTAATTACTACAGGACAAATCAACTTTACAAGACGGAAATACAGTAGAAATTATTAAATAAAAGTAATTAGTGATTAAGAGATTAGTCCTTAGTCCTTAGTCCTTAATTTTTTGCGCCTAGAATTAGGTAACATTAAAAACGAGGAATTAAAACTAAGGACTAGGAACTAAAAACTAAAGACTTAATAAGAAAACATATGAAATTAGCCGAAATATCCATAAAACGTCCGTCGTTAGTAATTGTATTGTTTACAATTCTAACTCTAGGTGGATTGTTCAGTTACAGCCAGTTAGGCTATGAGCTGATCCCAAAATTCGAAACCAACGTTATTACGGTTTCAACTGTTTATCCGGGAGCTTCTCCAAGTGAGGTTGAAAATACTGTTACAAAGAAAATTGAGGATGCGATTGCATCTCTTGAAAATATCAAGAAAATTGACTCTAAATCTTATGAGAGTTTATCTGTAGTATCAATTACATTAACTTCAAATGCGAATGTTGATATTTCGATGATGATGCTCAGCGTAAAATTAATGCGATTTTGAGTGATTTGCCAGATGATGCTGATCCGCCTTCGTTAACTAAATTCTCTTTGAGTGATTTACCAATTATGACACTTGGTGCGAATGGTAAAATGGACGAAGCAGCGTTTTACGATTTGATCGATAAAAGATTGCGCCAGTTTTATCTCGTGTACAGGGGTTGCTCAGGTAAACATTATTGGAGGTCAGGAACGTGAGATTCAGGTAAATCTTGATGCTGTAAAAATGCAGGGTTACGGACTTTCTGTTCCTCAGGTACAGCAGACAATTTTAACTTCAAATCTGGATTTCCCAACGGGTAATATCCAGACTCGTAATCAAAAAATATTAATTCGTTTAGCGGGTAAATATAAAAATGTTGAAGAATTAAGAAACTTAGTAGTCTCTTCTCAAAATGGAATCCAGGTTCGTTTAGGAGATATTGCTGATGTTCAGGATACGCAAAAAATCGCGGAAAAAAATTGCGCGTGTAGATCAAAAAAGTGCGATTGTACTTCAAATTGTAAAACAATCAGATGCAAATGCCGTTGCGGTAAGTGAACAGCTGGTTAAAACAATTAAGACATTAGAGAGCGATTATAAATCGGCTCAATTAAAATTAGAAGTTGCAAAAGACAGTACTGTATTTACGCTTGAAGCAGCAGATTCTGTTGTACATGACTTATTAATTGCGGTTATTCTGGTAGCATTTGTAATGTTGTTCTTCCTGCACAGTATTAGAAACTCATTGATTGTAATGGTATCTATTCCTGCCTCTTTGATCGCTACATTTATTGGAATTTATTTATTAGGCTATACACTTAACTTAATGTCTTTACTTGGTTTATCTCTTGTGGTTGGTATTCTTGTGGATGACGCGATCGTTGTACTGGAGAATATTTACCGACACATGGAGATGGGTAAAAGCCGAATTCGTGCCGCTTATGACGGAACTGCCGAAATTGGAGGTACTGTAACTTCGATTACATTAGTAATTGTGGTGGTGTTCCTGCCAATTGCAATGAGTACAGGATTGGTATCAAACATTATTACACAATTCTGTGTTACGGTAATTATATCAACAATGTTCTCTTTATTAGCTTCATTTACTATTATTCCATGGTTGTCTTCACGTTTTGGAAAATTAGAGCATATTGAAGGTAAAAATCTTTTCGGAAAAGTTATTCTTGGATTCGAAAGCTATTTAACTCGTTTTACTGACTGGGTATCAAACTTACTAAACTGGTGTTTAGATCACTATATTAAAACTATGGCGATTGTACTGGTAATGTTCTTTGGATCAATCTTCTGGTTAATGGGAGGCGGTTATATTGGAGGTGAATTCTTCGCAGCATCTGATAGTGGTGAATTCTTAGTGCAGATTGAGATGCCAAAAGATGCTTCTTTAGAGCAGACGAACTTTATGACTCAAAAAGCAGAAGCTTTCTTAAAAGGAGAGAAATATGTTTTAAGCCAGATTACAACAGTAGGACAAACCAGTGAAGGTTTAGGAGCTGCTCAGGCAACTGCTTACAAAGCTGAGATTGACGTTAAAATGATCGATCAAAAAGATCGTACAGATGATGCCAACGTTTATGCTGCTAAGACAAAACGTAAACTTGAAAAAGTATTAGTGGGCGCCAAAGTTAAAACAGTTCCTGTAGGTATCTTAGGAACGGCAGAAGATGCAACTTTAGGTTTGATCGTAACAGGTCCAAACGTAGAAAGTGCTATGAAATTTGCTAAAATGGCTGAAGCTGAATTACGTACTATTCCTGGAACAACTGAGATTAAATTAACAGTTGAAGATGGAAACCCAGAGATTAACGTTCAGGTTGACAGAGATAAAATGGCTGCTTTAGGATTGACTCTTCAAACAGTTGGTTTAACCATGCAGACAGCTTACAGTGGTAATACTGACGGTAAATTTAGAGCTGGTGAATACGAATACGACATCAACATCAAATACAACGAATTTGATAGAAAAAACATCACAGATGTTAGTAATTTGATTTTCATCAACAATGCAGGCCAGCAGATTAAATTAAACCAATTCGCTACTATTACAGAAGGTTCTGGACCAAGTAAATTAGAGCGTAGAGATAAAACAGCTTCTGTAACCGTACAAGGTCAGAATGTTGGGGTGCCGGCAGGAACAATTGTTCAGCAGTGGCAGGCAAAATTAGACAAATTGCAAAAACCAGTTGGAGTTAACTACATCTGGGGTGGTGACCAGGAGAACCAGTCAGAAGGATTTGGTACATTAGGAATCGCATTATTAGCCGCTATTATTTTGGTTTACCTTGTTAATGGTTGGATTATATGACAGTTTCGTTCACCCGTTTGTTGTATTATTTGCTATTCCGCTTTCGTTCATTGGAGTTTTATTTGCACTGGCATTAACAAACAATACATTAAATATCTTTACCATTTTAGGGGTCATCATGTTGATTGGTCTTGTGTGTAAGAATGCGATCATGCTTGTCGATTATACCAATCAGCGAAGAGCTGCCGGAGAATCGATCAGAAGAGCATTAATCCAGGCAAACCACGCTCGTTTACGTCCAATCTTGATGACAACAATTGCGATGGTATTTGGTATGTTCCCAATTGCATTAGCAGCTGGAGCTGGAGCAGAATGGAAAAACGGACTGGCATGGGTAATCATTGGAGGTTTGATTTCATCATTATTCCTGACTTTGATTGTAGTACCGGTTATTTATGATATTATGGAGAAAATTATTAGAAGATTCTCTAAAGGAGAAAAAATTGACTACGAAGCTGAAATGGTTGCTGATTATGAGCATACAGAATTAAGCGAAGACGGTTTTAATCCTAAACATACCCATTAATTGATTTAATTTTAGACGAAAAATCCCAAATTCCGAAAGGAGTTTGGGATTTTTTATTAGAATCAATTCTGATAATTTTCAAAATTGATTTGTATGGTAACTGGAATTTGGAATTTCTTTATTGAGATTTAACTCCTGTTATTTTTTCACAATCTTAATGGTTTTAGTCTGCCCTTCTGATTTTACTTTTAAGAAATAAAGACCGGAAGAAACATTTGATAAATCAATTTCAGAATGTGTATTGTTAATTTGTTTTGCCAAAATAAATTTTCCTGAAACCGAAATTACCTCAACTTCATCAATATTAGATGCATTGCTGATATTTAAAACATGCTGAACAGGATTTGGATAATATCTAAAATTCGGCAGCACAAAATCATCTGTAGAAAGAGAACCATTTACTTTTGCTGTTACAGCAAGGCGTTCTCTGCTTTCAACTCCGTCTACAGTCTGCGAAGCATAATACGTTACACCATCTACCAGAACAGTTGTCAGCGGTAAGGTTGGCTCAATTGCTTTTTTACCTGTTTTATTAGTTGAAAAACCTTTACTGCTGTACCATTTGATATTTTGACCATTAACGATAATATCTCCTAAAGTCTGTCCCGGTTTAAATTCGAAAACAATTTCTTTTTTTCCGTCTATTAATGGAGCAGGAGCTTCGATTACAACATTAAACAAGTTGAAGCATCCATTTGCATCCTGTGCAATAATCTGATAATCACCTGGTGTTAAATTCGTAAAAATGTTATTAGTAGAAAATTCAGCAAAATTTGGAGAAATACTGTATAGAACTTGACCAGTTCCGCCATGAGATTCAATTTTGATAGTCTGCTCTTCAACTATTATGTTTGATATTAAAGGAGCAGCAGGTTCAGTTATTTTAACAACTATCATTGCCTCACAGCCAGCAATATCTCTTCCTGTTATGTTATATGTGCCAGCACTCAGATTATAAAAAGTGTCAAGTGCTGTAAATGGTCCGCCATTAATTGAATAACTATAAGAAGGCTGTCCTCCCAATGCATTAACTTTAATAAATCCACTATTATCTCCTTTACATTGTATGTTTTGCTGTTCAGATACAATTACCAGAGAAGGTGTTTGCTGTACTTCTACAGAAGTATTCGCTGTATTATTTTGAGAATCCTTAACTATGATAACATATATGCCAATAGATGCAGCAAAATAAACATTCGAATTAGTAAATGTCTGTCCATTGTTAAATGAATATTGGTAAGAACCACTGCCTCCGCTTGCAGTAACTGTAATTATTCCCGGCATATTACAGCTTATCGCAGTTGCTGTAGCTTGTACTGTAAGCGGTGATATTGGATTTATATCGATGTCTGATTTTGAAACCACACAGCCGTTAGAATCTTTAACATATACGGAATAAGTTCCTTTAGGCAGATTTTCAAAAACGTTACTATCCTGATAGTTTATCAAATCAACAGAATATTTATAAGTACCAGTTCCGCCGCCTGCCGTAACAGTTATAGTTTGATTGTTTACTGCGACAGTTGACGTAAGCATTTCTGGCTCTGTTATTGTAAAATTTAACGGATATGATGTACATCCGTAGTTATCCTTAACAACCGCCGTGTAAGTCCCGGCTGCTAAGTTGTAGAAAGTATTATCAACCTGAAAATTTACTGAATCCAGAGAATAGAAATATTGGCTTCCAACTCCAGATGCTAATAATGTTATTGATCCATCATTAGATCCTTTGCAAACAGCATTTTTTAGCAGTTCAGCCGCAACCGTTGGCGGATTTATAGTAGAAACTACTACAGGTATAGTTATTTCATTATTTTTTACATCACGAACTTTTATTACATAGTTTCCCGCTGGTAAATCATGAAATACATTTATAGAAGAAAAATCACTTCCATTAATAGAATAAACATAAGAAGGATTTCCTCCAGCAGCTATAACTGTAATCATACCTAAATGATTACAAGTAACAGGTTCTGACTGGGCTGCAACCGTAAGAGGAGGATTAATTATAATAGGATTAGTTTGAAATATACAGCGGTTAGCATCTCTCAAAGTCACATTATATGTACCAGGCATCAGGTTCGTAAAATATTGACTTTTTTGATAGTCTAAACCATTTAATGAATATTCATATTCTGGTTTTCCTCCTGAGGCATTAACAATAATTACATTTTGATTATCAACTATTACATTGGCATTCAAAAGGGCAGGCTGTTCTATTTGTACTGGATAAACTGCAGTAGAACAATTTAATGCATCTTTTGCCTGAATAACGTAAATTCCCGGAGATAAATTATCTAATTGCAGAGGATTTAAGGCCGCCGTTATAAACAGTAAAGGGACCTCCATTTACTTGATACGCATAAGGAGCTTTACCGCCAGATGGAATAACAGTTATATGACCATTGTTCATTCCGTTACAATTAACAGGCGTTGTAAGAGGTGTAATGCTTAACTGTCCATATATTTTTAAATCAAAATAATTTGTGGTAACAGTTCCGTTATTATCAATTCTGGCATAAATTGTTTTAGATGGTGCAGAGCTGTTATATTGCGCAGGCTGCGATATAGGATTTAAATTATTATTTGCATCATTCTGGCTTAAATGAAAACTAATAGTGGTTTCTGCCGGATTTAAATTTCCAAGTAAAAGAGAAGTATTGACCGTTAAATCAAAGTAATTATCTCCAAAACAATGCTCAATATTATTGACTTGAGCATAAAAAAGATTGGTGAACAGAAAAAGAAAACAGAGTAGAGTTTTTTTCATACGTATAGGTTTGTTAATTGGAGTAACAAATATATACGAAAAAACTTAATCCTACTTTAAATACAAATAATGATTAAAATAATCTATAATCGCCTTTCCTTCAAGCAGAACGTCGGCGCCGATAATGCCGTGAACAGGTTTAGCTTTGTACGATTCTAAAGCCTCATTTACATGCGAAAGATCAAAAATTACGATGCTGAAATCTTTGTTTTTCCAGCTTCCTAACTGTAATTTATTTTGAGATGAAATTTGGGTTGCCATTCCCGTTCCGCCCGCGCCGGAAGCTTTTGTTTTTGATTTTTTGGCAGACAATTCAAAACGTTCAATGCTTTCAAAACCAATGCAGGTGTTTGAAGCGCCCGTATCTAAAATGAAATTTCCTGAAATACCGTTAATTTTGGCTTTTATCTGCAGATGCTGTGTTTTGGTAACTTTAAACTTTATTTTTTTGTAATTCTCTTTTTTGAGAATCTCGTGAAGATTTTCCATTTTCGATAATGATTGAAACTCAAAAATAAGCCAATTACAATCAAAAAGCTAATCACATAATAGATATAATTTCCTGATTTTTCTTCTGCCGAAATTGAGCCGTAATACACAAAAGAACTCCAATAATAAGGTGATTTCTTAGCATTCGGAATCGATTTGTCGTTTAAATATTCTCGTTTTGCATTAGTGTTGGCTTCAAAATAAGAAACATCATTTTTGACATTTTTATAAAAATCAGACATAAAAACCGAAGTCGTAAAATCATTTACTTTCCATAAAGAAAACAACAAATTCTGCGCTCCGGCAAACTGAAAACCTCTTGCAATACTCATTGCGCCTTCGGCTTTGTACAATTTTCCAATTCCCGTTTCGCAGGCACTTAAAACCACTAAATCAGGATTTATATGCAGATTATACAATTCTGAATACAGGATTTCCTGATCGTAAAATTTAATACTTGCCGGAGTTTCAATATCTCCAGAAGAAGCGTGTGTACTCAAATGAAGAATAGAATAATTGGGAGCATTATTTTAAAATCAGCAAAACCCGCATTCGAATTTTCTAAATATTTCCCTTTAAAATTACGGCGAATAGATTCTAGTTCTTTTTTTGAATAACTAAGTTCGAAAGAAGTGCCTTCAAAAACCGGAAAAACACCCAAAACTGTTTTTTTAGATTTTGAAACAGGTTTAGCATTCAGATAAATATTTGCCGAAGTAGTATAAGCAATCCTGAAATCATTAAGTAAATAATGCATTTTTGCAAAATTGGTCGTGTTAGATTCCTGAGTAATTAAAGCTTCAAAAGGGAGAAAATTTAAAATTCCGTCAGGAACAATGATAAGGTTTTTGTAAACAGAATTATTCGGAAGTTTTAATAAATCATAAACATCTTTTCCATAATGATTATAGCCGGAAATATCATTTGTAATAGCATCCGGGCTGTTAAAATAATCTATAAACTGGGCAATTCTTGGAATACCAAGATGAGTAATATTAATATGATTTAGACCAATTTGATCGTTTTGTAAAACAAAAAAATACAGCTTTTCAGATCCCATAAAATAATAAACCATCATCGCTTTATCTTTCTTTAATTTTGAAAGCAGCGCTTTGACATCGCATTTTTCAGGAATATAATCTGTATTTTCAGACTGTACTTTTTTCAGCGAAATCATGACTTCATTTTGCTGTTTTATAAGTGTGTTGATTTTTGAAATATTGGCCGAATCTCCTTTTTGCTGTTCTTTTAAAATCGCATTATTTAAGTTTTGCAGTTCTTGCAAAAGTTGTTTTTCTTCTGCGGAAGCATTTTTAATATTCGAACGATAACCTTTTAAAATACCCGATTTTGTTTTTTCTGATAATTGAAAAGCTTCTTCCAGATATTTCGTTTTTCCTTCTTTACTGAACAGTTCATCATAAACAAAAAGACATTTTTCGGTACGATTTCGGGATCGCAAGCTGCATCAGGATTTTTGAGTTTTCATAAACCAGACTATTCATCAATAAATCTTCAATGTAGAACGAAAGTTCAAAAGCCTTTAATGCATTTTTAGGATCTTTTATTTTTAGAATTTCAGCCTGTAAATCGAGCGCATCAACTAAGACTGTTTCAGCATACAATTGATTTTTATTCGGAAGAATATCTTTCGAATTGTAATTCGGAATCAGAGTTTTAAAAACAACTGAAATCTGTTTGGCGCTTTCCTCATATTTTTGTTCATCAAAAAGTAACAAAGCTTTTTCATAATAGAGTTTGGCCTGTTTTCTAGGCTGTTGATTTTTTGTATCTAAAAGAAGTTTTTCCGCCTTCTGCATGTAAGAATCAGCAATATCAAATCGCTGCCATTGCCGGTTCATTGAAGCTAGATTGCGATAAGAATTGGATAAAGTTTCTGATTGGCCTTTTTCGTTTTTCAAATATTCTATTGAAGATAGGAATGCTTTTTCTGCATTTTGAGGAGCATTTTTAATGAATTGTTTAGAATTTAACCAATAATTATTTCCCAGATTATTGAGTAAAATTCCTTTTGAAAATTCGATAATTTTTCTGTTTTCAGCGTATTTTCTAAAACTTCAATTGCCGAAGAAATTTTCCCTGAGCTTTGATAAACATTAGATAAATTTAAAATTGCAGCAAACTTTTGGTTTTGTGAGCCGGGATAATTTTTAGAAGTGTTTACAATAAAATAATATTGTTTTATAGTATTTTCAGCGCTGTCATAATCGCCTAGAACCGTATATAAATTTCCTAAAGGTTTTAAGCAGAATTCTATAATATCGTAATTGCTGAGCTTTTGTTTTGGTAAATCTGCCACGCTTTTTCATAACTCGAAATGGCATTTTGTGTCTGCCCAAATAGGTTTTCATAATAGGCTTTATTGCAGTTTAAAACCACGAGTGCCAATAATTCATCTTTGGTTTTTGGTTTTGGATTTTTCCAAAAATCAGCTTCGGCATTTGATAAATCCTGTATTGCTTTTGCAGAAGGATGAGCAGTAAAAACATCAATTGCATGGTAAATTTTATCTTCCTGATTCTGCCCGAAAACATTCAGATTGATAAAAAGGAAGATTAAACCATATAAGCGATATAAGTTCATATTGAATTGATTGTATCATCAAATGTCAGTCTGAGCGAAGTCGAAGACCTTTTTTGTTATGAAGCCTTCGACTTCGCTCAGGATGACATCAATGTTTAAAATTTCCAAAATCCTTTAAAGTTTTTTCGCCACGAATCTCTGTGTAATAACTCTAAAACTTCCATATCCCATAAACCTGAAAATAATTGAAATTCTGTTCAAAATTAATTACATAACGCGCTCCCAAACTTGGACCAATTCTGGCGAAACCTGCAGTTAAATCAAATAAAAGTCCGGTTTTCAAATCGGTAAAAGAAGTTTTTGTTTGATTGCTTGTTGTAGTCGAATTGATTAAAAAGCTCTCTTTATCGCCTTCATACGTATCAACTTTTATATTTTGATTCTGCTCTTGCGAAACATTTATATTGGCCTGAATTCCGGCACCAATGCCAATATAGTTATTAATGTTATACCGAATTAAAACAGGAACTTCCCAATTGATATTTTTGTTTTCAGTTGCCGTTGTAGTGCGTACCAATTGTCTTGTTCCGTTTGCATTCGTATTCAATTGATCTGTAACTGTTACAGCACTATTATACTGATTTAAGGCATTTGTCCATTCTACCTGCCAGTAAAAGCGATAGGATTTAAAAGGCGAAAGCGTCGCGCCCACAAAATAACTCGTTGATTTGTCTAAATCAGGATAAAAATTATATCCGGCTTTTACGCCAATAGAAATTCCGGGCAGAAATCGGGTAGTGGCGTAGTTTGTAATTATAGGTTCATTTTTGTCGAATATAATCGAAGTCCGGCTTTTGGTTTTTACTTTATGAAAATCCTCGCCAAACTTCATAGAATATTTTACAAAACCTTTTGTACTGTCTGTTTCTTTTACATTTTTCTGTTCTGGTCCCGGCAGATAAATATTCTTAAAGGTAAAAATGATTTGTTTCTGTTTGATAATCGTGTCGAGACAACTTACGGTTGGTTCTTCGCCTTTTGGGCAGATGGGACATTCTGGATACATACTTTCTATTTGAAAAGTTTTCTTGTCGAACATATCCGGAATATCAGTTTCTAAACGAATTTTTCGGGCCGGACCTTCACCATTATTTTGAAAACGGGTTTTAAAATTAACTCTTTTAAAACGTACCAGCCTATAATTCATAAAACGTCCGTTTGAGCCCATTTTATTTGGATCGTGAGACGTTACAATTTCCATTTCAAGGTTTTTAATTTTATGGTTTTTATAGCTTCGATTAGGAACAAAAATCCCGCGCATCGTGACCGTTGCGCTGGTATCTTTTATCATTTCGGGAGTGGTTTTAAATGTGTAAAAAACATTTCGTGTTTCTCCCGGATCAGCATTATCAAATTCTAAAACCGAAACATTATGGTAGATTTTATGAGCATCTAAAAGTGAAGCATCAAGATCTTCCTCAGTAGTTGTATTTCTATATTTTTTAAGTTTGAAACTATTTTCGGCTGAAGCCAGATAATTATTAGAATCGTCAAGATCGTTTACAGATGCCGTTAAGTTTTCTTTAATTTCACGTTCGTCAGCATAAGTTCTAAAATCACTTAATTCAAAGTTATTGTGTTTGAATTGTTTTTCATTATAAAATAAATAAAGCTTGCCGCTGGAAACATAATTCTCCAGATTTTGATAACTCACAACGACTACCATTTCCTGCTCCGGAATAGGATCGCAGTTTTTTAAAATTGCAAAACCGTTTTGATCTGCTATAGAAGCAATGTCTTTATAATTAGTATCGGTAATATCATTTACAGCGACTTTTTTCGGACGTGTTGCCGGCGGTTTTCCGTTATCGTAATTGTTTGTTACGGCAAGCCTTGTCGTGTAAGTTCCTTTCTTTTTATAAACATGCTTAGGTTCTGCTTCTTTGCTGTAATGACCGTCGCCCAGTTCCCATAAATACGAATAACTTGGTTTTGGAGCACCCGCAATTGGAATCAATGGCGGTGTTTCGGGTTTAAAATTTACAGCATTTCCATTTTGGATAAAACCAATAACAGCTCTTCGGGTTATGGTGTCTTTTACTTTGGTTTGCCCTATTGAAAAAATCGAGAATAGAATAAAGAAAATAGACAGTTGTGGTTTCATAACTAGATAGTTTTGGGTTCTAAAATCTTAAAAATCAATTTTAAAACAAGATTAAATGTAAAAAAAAGTGATGAGCAAATCATCACTTTTTCTTAAAAAGCATTTGTTAGTTACTGAATGGCATTAATTGCAGCAACAAGCTGGCTTCTGTACCGACTGTTGTTTCGGCTTGTGTAAAGGTATATGTAGTATTTGCAGTTATTGTTACTCCCCTAATTGCATATCGCCAGCTGCCATTATCTTCTGTGGCAAAAATAATGTGGCAGGCTAATCCAACAGGAATTTGTCCGTAATGTTCACTAAACAATCCTTCGGCAGTATAAGTATCCAGTTTTGCAAGAGCATTTGTTCCTTCGCCGTCATAAGAAAGATAAACAGCGCTGTTTGTGTTATTGTATCCGTCTGGAACATCTACTAAAATAGTTGTTTTTGGTCTTGGATCGCTGTAAAAACGGTCAACATTAGTCCATCCAAAGTTTCCAAAAGTTACATAGTAATTGTTTCCTTCACCTTGAACGCCGCCTTTTCGCCGGTTCCGTCAGCATTTGCTTTTGCTTCTCTCCAGGCTAATTCTCCTTTATCATCAATTACTCCAGTCCATAAAGTCATTAAATTATCGTAGCCATTTGTTAAAGCAGTTGGCACAATCATGCTTAATGAACAGGAAGTTTGAAGTTCTACTCCGCCCTGAGTCGCTTTGATAAAAAATTCTCCACCAGAAATTAAAAGGTTTTTCTTTCCGTCGGCAGTAATTCCCATTGTTGGTTTATTGGTTACCAGCATATTTCCTTTATCAAAAAGCTCGATGTATTCAATATCTACTTGTCCGGTTACAGGATTTCCGTTTTTAGTTAAACAGTCTCCGTTGATATATAATTTTACCCCTTTTGCCGAAGTTAAAGTTACCACACCATTTCCTGCAGTCATGGTAAAATTTTGAGTATTTCTTTTTACACCTTTTTCATTAATACTTTTAAATGCTGCCGAAGTTGGAGGTAAAATAAGATCACTGCCATTTTCTACTTCACTGTTATCACAGCTTACAAAAGAGATTAGTAAAAGGAATAAAAGTCCGATTGTTTTAAAATTTGTATTCATAATTTCTGGTTTTTAATGATTATTATATTGATAGATGTTCGAGGTAAATATTTTGTTACCCCTGTTTTTATTTTTTATTTATGCCGAAAGACATTTGTCTTCAAAAGATTTCCATCTTCGTCAACAGCCACAAGAATGCTCGTCTTTCGCGAAAGCGTAATGATTAAATAAATCCATACAATAGACCAAAGCCCGAAAGTGAGACAGGTAAACAATAAATGAAAGGTATGTTTGACTGCTTTTTTTTCTTTAGACAAAACAACATATGGCAGTTTCTCGTTGTGTTCTACGATTACAAAACCATTTCGTGTTTTGGCCGAAATAATTTTGTAAAATTTATCTAAAGTCTTTTCGTCTGTAAATTGATACGTTTCCATTTTCTCTTAATTTTAACTGTTTTAAAAGATTTCTGTCTGCTTATATCAATTGAAATTGTTAATTGTTACCCATTTGATTGAAATTTATTTGAGATTCTTTTTAACTTTATCTGATTAAAAGTTTTTTTATGGATAAAAACAAAATACATCCTGACCAAAAATATATTGATGGTCTTGCCGAAAATGATTCGCTGGTAATTCAGTCTATATATAAAAAGTTTGTTCCTAAAGTCGTTATGTTTATTATGAACAATTCCGGCGATAGAGACCAGGCACAGGATGTAGTTCAGGAAATATTGATTTTGCTTTTTAATCAAGCCAAAGCCAATTCGTTAAAACTAACCTGTCCTTTTGATGCTTATTTCTTTTTATTGTGTAAAAGAAAATGGCTCAATGAACTGAAAAAAACATCTAATAAAGGGGTAACAATTATTGAAGACGTTTTATCTATCAATGAATCTGCGCATGAGTTAATTGGTCAAACCGAACAATTTGATGAAAAACAAGAGCTTTTTGACACCATGTTTGAGAAACTGGGAGACAAATGCAAAGAGCTTTTAAAACTGAGTTTTGAAATTAAATCGATGGAAGAAGTAGCCGAAAAACTAAACGTAACGTATGGTTATGTCCGCAAGAAAAAATCATTATGCGTTGGTCAGTTAACACAGTGGATTCAGGAAGCAAAAAACTTTAAATCTTTAAAAAACAATTAGTCATGAACGAAGAACGTTACATATTATTTGATCAATATCTTCAGGGCGAATTAACTGCTGATGCTAAAAATGATTTGAAAAACAATTGTTGGAAAATCCTGAATTTGCATCAGAATTTGAAACTTTTAAAGAAGTACAATTTCAATTAGCCAATAAATTTGGAATTGAACAGGAACGAGAAGCTTTTAAACAAAATCTGACTCAGATATCAGAGAAACATTTCAATAACAAAACAAAAGTAATTGGTTTAAAACCATGGTATTTAGCAGTTGCAGCTTCGGTTGCAGTTCTATTTGGGTTATTCTTTTTCAACTATAATCAAAATCCGGCTTTTGCTGATTATAACGATCCGGAACAAGCCTCATTTACAGTAAGAGGAACAGTCAATGAGTCTTTAAAACAAGCAGAAGAATCTTATAACGCAAAAAGATATAATAAAGCCATTCCGCTTTTTGAAACCGTTTTACAGAAACAAAAAACAGCAGAGATTCAGTTTTTTTACGGCGTTTCTTTATTAGAAGAAAGCCATTACTTAAAAGCTGAAGCTGTTTTTAATGAAATACATGCAGGAACTTCTGTTTACAAAGAAAAAGCACTTTGGTATTTGGCTTTATCTAAGTTAAAACAAAAAGATTATGAAGCTTGTAAACAAATTCTTGAAAGCATCTCTGAAGATTACGAAGGCTATGATCAGGTAGAAGAACTATTACATCAGCTGGATTAGATTATTCTTAATAAAATATTTCTCCTTTACGGAAAACCTCAATCGAATTTGGAATTTTAATTCTAAATTCGATTTTCTATTTTACAGCATTAACCAAAAACTAACCAGCCTCAATTAATGAAAAAAATTACTTTATTTCTTTTTATTACACTTTCACAAATTACATTCTGCGCTCCAAAAATTACTGAAACCGAAAAGCTTTTTGCAACCTGCAAAGTCTGGGGTTTCTTAAAATATTATCATCCAAAAGCAGCCAGTGGGGAAGTCAATTGGGATAAGCAGCTTTTAGAAAAACTTCCTAAAATAGAAAAAGCACAAACCAAAGAAGAGTTTTCACTGCTTCTTGAAAACTGGATTGACGATCTTGGACCAGTAAAAGAAATTGCACCAATTCCTGCACCAAAAGATGTGGAGTTTTTTGATAAGAATTTCGATTTAAGCTGGTTTAATAATAAGTTGTTTTCTAAAAAACTTTCGAAGAAATTAAAATTTATTGAAGAAAACAGGTTTCAAGGCAATGAGGAATATGGACCAAGTTTTGACGGGTTTAAAAATTTAAAAAATTATTTTAACCTAGATTGTAATGACAAAAACTCTAAGTTGTTAATGCTGTATGCATATTGGAATGTTGTAGAATATTATTTTCCGTATAAATACATAATGGATCAGAAATGGGATGAAACTTTAAAAGAGGTGCTGCCTTCTGTTATTCAATCAAACACTTCAGAAGATTTTTATAAAGTATTAAGAAAAACAGCAGCAAAACTCGATGACAGCCATGTTGAGTTTCATATATATCCATCTTTAGGATCGAAAAAGAGCTTTTATTATTTTCCGGCAACTGGCAAAATAATGGAAGAGAAGCTTGTAGTTACAGAGATTTTAGGAGACAGCCTGGCCGAGGCAGATGATATTAAAATTGGAACAGTGATTACCAAAATAAATGATAAGAGTATCAAAGAAATTATTGAAGAAAAAAGAGAGATGATTTCTGCTTCAAATGAGGTTTCTTATCTGGACAAAGTTGTTCCGGTAATGTTGCTTAGTGAATCTGAAAAGGTTAAAGTAGAATTTTTTAAAGACGGAAAACACGAAACAAAGTTAATGACTTGGTTTAATTATCATGACTCACATCGAAATGAATATAAAAAGGGAGCGCAGAAAAAACAAGATAAATTTAAACTTCTCGATAACAATATAGGTTATGTTAATATGGGAGTTATAAAACCTAAAATATTGCAGAAATGGCTGACGCTCTCAAATCGACAAAAGCAATTGTTTTTGATATGAGAAATTATCCAAAAGGAACTTTTAAAGAGATTGCGCTTTTTTAAACTCGGAGGAAAAAGAATTTTGCCAATATACACAGCCTTATTTAAACTATCCCGGGCGTTATGAATGGACAGGAGGAAGAAAAGCGGGATTGAAAACAAAGACAATTATAAAGGGAAGGTAATCGTGCTGCTTAATGAAGATTCTATAAGCCAGTCAGAATGGACGGCGATGTGTTTTCAAACAGCAGGAAATACCACAATAATAGGAAGTCAAACTGCTGGAGCAGATGGCAATGTGTTTGAATTTGATTTCAGTGGATTTCATACAGGCTTTTCGGGACTTGGAGTGTATTATCCAGACCGCAGAGAAACCCAGCGCATAGGAATTGTACCAGATATTGAAGTAAAACCAACCATAAAAGGAATTCAGGAAGGAAAAGATGAGGTCTTAGATCGTGCTTTGCTGTTTATCGAAACCGGAAAGTAAACATTAGTTTGTCTTCATGAGCGAAATCGAAGCATCATATGAATTGACTAAAATAAGCGATAATCTGTATTTGACTTCGACTTCGCTCAGTATGACAAAAGCATAAAAAAATCTGTTGAAATAAGCGTTTTTACAAAGTGAATCGGTTTCATCCGTGTGCCATTTCACACGA
>JANSWA010000135.1:15000-33360 GCA_028015225.1 Carex myosuroides | reverse complement strand
TATCAATCGAACGCGCTTCGAAAAATTTCTCTACTTTTGGAAGACCTTGCGTTATATCACTAGATCTCGATTTTTCATATAGAAATGTAACTAATACATCTCCTTTATAAAAGATTTCCCCATAATGACCATGAATGGTTGTGCCTGAAGTGAGCAAATAGGGTTTAGCTGATCTTATAACTAAGGAATCAAGATTGATAATTACAATTTGACCAGATTTTTTGACATATGGTTCGTCTTGAAAAAGACACAAATTTTCGCAAATAAATTGTCCAAGACTTATTTTTGTCGATGTCTCTTCCCAACTATTGTCGTGAAAGAAAGGGCACCAATTCCAATTGAATGGGTTCAAAAAAAAGCCTATCGTTGGATCCGGACTGTAAATTCTGCTATTCTCATCTATTAAACAGTATTCAGCAACCTCAGGTTGAAGTATTCTACATATATTATAGATTTGAATCCATACTTTGAAAATCTGTTCCAAAAAAGATGCGATGACACATGGAGCAAACTGAGAATTATCTATATATAGTAAAATGATGTTGAGTAGCAGGAAAACCTCTTTCAAATTGTCAAAAAAATCAAACCAATTATCAAAATATTTATTTAATAAGATCTCATTATGAGTTACTAAATTAAAAATTGAATAAAAATTCGTTATTTTAGATACAATAGCACCTAGCGGACCCAAAACAAATATATATGGGAATAGGGAATTCCTTTTTTTTCTCACAGTATTCTTTTTGAATCGATGCATTTGAGAACAATTGGACGATGGCAAAATTATCAAAGATTGATAATCCTTGTTTCGATTTAACAAAGTACCCATAGTTCCTTTATGTTGACTAGATGGACTAAATGATTGCATTTTCGTCTTGGAATAAAAAGGATTGATATTGCTACGATCTAATACATTATCAGGAATAGGATCTAATGTATTATCAGGAATGAATCCTGAACTTGCTCTTTCATACCTTTTTCCAATATATGAGGGCTTAATTAACTCAATTTTGATGAAATTGCGAATTAAAAAATTTGTCTTTATCTCAACAAATGAAGCATGAACCTCTTCTTCTATAGAACTATTTTGTTTTTGGTCCCAATTCAATACTAAACAAGTCCGAACTAATTGAATAGTCTTAAGACAAATTATTCGAATTGACTTGCTATCTCCATAAAGGAAATAATTGACAATTCTAAATTGGAGATTGTCTTTTTCTTGCACGAGATCCTGAGGGAAAAGTGTTGCTAAATCAATCTCATCAGGTATTTCATATGTAATTACAGGTCTAATCGAAACAAAATACTTTTTCTTGATAGGTGTGATCCCTTGAACATAGATCCAATCTTTCGATTTTTTGAATTTCTTCAAAATTTTTTTTTCTGTTTCTCGTGGTATCAAAATATCGCTCTGCCTGGATATCTTATCTGGAAAATGAATATCTCCAGAAAAGATTTTCAGTTCAATATATTTTCTTGTTTTCTCCACTTGGACTAATCCACCCATTCGGCTTCTTTTATTTAAAGTGAGCCATGTATTTACGCCAATGATACTATTGTTCCGGACTCTTATAGAAGAGGATCTCGGTAAGATATGCACTTCTTCGGGAATGAAAAAAAACGGATCCACTTTACTTTGGTATTCCGTGCTAAATTCTTGTGTTCCTTGATTCTCGATCAATGTTTGGTATTCCAGACTTAATTCTTGTGTTCCTTGATCCTCAATTAACATTTGGTATTCTGTCAATTCTTTTATTTCTTCATTCTCAATCAATGTTTGGTATTGCGGACTTAATTCTTGATCCTCAATTAACATTTGGTATTTTGTCAATTCTTTTATTTTTTCATTCTCAATCAATATTAACTTTTGGTTTTGGTATTCCGAAAATTCTTTTATTCTTTGATCCTCGATCAATATTTGATATTCCGGACTCAATTCTTGTGTTCCTTGATCTTCGATCAATGTTTGGTATTCCAGACTCAATTCTTGTGTTTCTTCATCCTTCATTAACATTTGGTATTCCAGAGATTCTTTTATTGCTTCATTCTTAATCAATTTTTGGTATTGCGTATTCAATTCTTCTGTTTCTTCATCCTCAATTAACATTTGGTATTCCGGAAATTCTTTTATTCCTTCATTCTCAATCAATGTTTGGTATTCCAAAGTCAATTCTTGTATTTTTTGATACTCAATCAACATTTGATATTTTTGATATTCAATCAACATTTTGTATTCCGGGCTAAATTCTTCTATTTCTTGATCCTCAATTAACATCTGGTATTCCGGAAATTCTTTTATTCCTTGATCCTCAATCAAATCGTCTTTTTTTATGATTGACTCGATCTCATATTGAATAATTCCCGAATTACTTCTTCTGTATCGTGGATCATCAAAATAAGCAAGAATACTATTTTGATGGAAAATACCGTTTATAGGTATCGCCATCGAAATAACAAAACAGGATATTAGTTCTTTTTCTTGTTCTTGATCATATTTTAATGGGATAATAAATCGGTTTCTTCGCTTTTTCGTCAACAAATAAGACTTCTCTTGCAAAATAGAAGGATATATGAAATTCGAATGATTGTTCGATACGATTTGATCAGTCGGTGAATGCTCAACAATTTCCCCTTTACTAGAAGTATTCAACAATTTATATCTTAGTTCATTATTAGCTTTTGTATTAGTTTTTGAGGGGTCAGAAATAGAAATATATCTTTCTTCAACAGAAAAAGAATCAACATTCATTTGATCTTGATCCTTGTGTACCGGAAAAGACACTCTATCGGATCTGCAAGGACTTCCTGCCAATACCCATAAATGGCTTGTTTTTGGTAATAGATGTACATTACTATCTGTATGTTTAGGTGTATGGTAGACATCGGTACTCCAGTGCAGTTCTCCTCCTGATTCCGAAAAAATATGTTTTTGTACTCTCTCTTTAAAAGGAAAAGTAGACATTCCGGTACGAATCTCAGCAATAACTTGTTCTGATTCTACATATTGATCACTTTGAACTAAAATCAAACTTTTCGAGGGGATACTCACATTATGGATAATATCTCGACTCTCTATAGTTACATAGAAATCTGTAGAACACATAAAGGCAGGATGCCCATGACGGGTACGTGTGGGATGAAGCAAATCCTCATTGAATTTGATTTTTCCATGAAAAGGAGTTCGTATATGTTGGGCAGTACCACCTGTGAATACTCCACCAGTATGAAAAGTTCTTAATGTGAGCTGAGTTCCTGGTTCCCCAATCGATTGACCCGCAATAATACCTACAGCTTCTCCCAATTCAACCAAATCACCATGAGTGGGACTCCGACCATAACATAATTGACAGATCCAAGATGTACTCCTGCAAGTGAAAGGAGTTCTAATATATATTGATTGTGTTCGAAAAGTTCTAAATCGATTGACCAGTCCAATCCCAATATCTTGATTTCGAGTGGCAATGCATCGTAGACCGATATAGATATCATCTGCTAATACACGACCGATTAGTGTTTGGACAAAAACGGTTTCTGTCATCCCATTTTGAGGACTCACAGAAATACCTCGGATAGTACCACAGTCTCTTCTACGTACAACAATGTGTTGAACTACTTCAACAAGTCTACGAGTAAGATATCCAGCATCTGCTGTTCGTATAGCAGTATCTACAACTCCTTTGCGAGCTCCATAACAAGAAATTATATATTCAGTCAAAGAGAGTCCTTCGTGTAAATTGCTTTGAATGGGTAAATCTATCATTTGTCCTTGGGGATCTGACATTAATCCTCTCATACCTACTAATTGGTGTATCTGAGATGCATTTCCCCTAGCTCCCGAAAAAGACATTAAATAGACTGGATTAGAAGGATCAGTCATCTGAAAATTTGAATTCATTTCTTGTCTCAAATATTCACTTGTGGCATACCATATTTCAATAGATTGACGTAATTTTTCTACTGCATGTACATTTCCATAATGATGGTGTTTCTCCAAAATAGAAGTCTGTTGTTCAGCATCTTGAACTAACCATTGTTTCGATGACATTGTTAAAAGATCATCAATTCCTAATGAGATAGATGTAGTAGTGGCTTGATGGAAACCTAAAGTCTTTAATTGATCTAGGATATAGGATGTATATCCCATTCCAAAATGCACTATTAATCTGCTAATAAGTCGTTTTATAGCAGTTCCATTTATGACTTTATTGTAAAAGGCTTGTTTTGTATCTTTTTTTGTCATAATTACTTCTCTATTTGAGTAGGATTCGACAATAGACATGAGTTAGTGATTCGAAGATAGAATATCCTTTATCTTACTCTTGATTCATGCAGAAATAAAGAAATTAATGAAATTGGAAAAACTCGGGCCGCCTGGGGCATGACCTAATCTAATTTTTGAATTGAAATAGTGTATCAATTATAGTGTATCAATTCGACTAAACCCTTGTATGGCTTCTTCTATTTCTCGATAAAAAGAAATATGACCAAGAGTGGTTCGAATGTATATACAACGGATTTCTTCTTTTGCACTTCTTATTATAAGATAATGCCCATAAATCTCATGAGAATTACCCAAAGATTCATATTGAACTTCAATGGGAAGTTCATTTGACCCAATAAAAGGTTGATCTTTATTTAATTTCCATTGGAGCCACAAAGGATTATCTAAACTGATTCTTTTTTGCCGATAAGCTCCAAGTGCATCATATGAGCTAGAAAAATAAGGTTCTTTTTCTTTATTATATTTAGAGTTTATATTGCCAACTGGTTCATTTTGATAGTTTCTGCAATTATACAGATTATACCTATTTGCACAAATCCCTCGACGATTTCCCATGGTTAATATATAGAGTCCAATAAGCATATCTTGAGTTGGTACACAAATAGGATCTCCAATAGCTGGAGATAACAGATTTGTATGAGAAAACATAAGTAAACGAGCTTCCGCTTGAGCTTCTAAAGATAAAGGTAAATGAACAGCCATTTGATCTCCATCAAAGTCTGCATTAAAGCCCTTACAAACTAAGGGGTGTAAATAAATAGCACGCCCCTCCACTAAAATGGGTTGGAAGGCCAATATGCCTAATCTATGCAGAGTTGGTGCTCTATTCAGTAATACAGGATGCCCCTGCACAACTTCTTGAAGTATTTCCCATACAATAAGTTCTTTTTCCCGCTCCTTAATCTGCCTTTTAGCAGTCGCTATGTTAGAAGCGAAATGTTTCCTAATTAGATCACGGATTAGAAATGCTTGGAAAAGCTCTATTGCGATTTCTCGAGGTAATCCGCATTGATGTAATGAAAGAGAAGGGCCCACAACAATGACAGAACGCCCTGAATAATCAACCCGTTTACCAAGCAAAGTCTCGCGGAATCTTCCTTCTTTCCCTCCAATGATATCTGAAAAAGATTTGTAAACTTTATCTTTATTAAAACCATCCTTACTTGGTTCGTGGACCCCAATATCAAGAAGTATATCTACAGCTTCTTGTAATAATTTTACCTGAGAATTTACAACCTCTCTGTCCGAACATACACGTGGGGCTAATAACTCGCTAAGAAGATCATTCCGACGAATAACTCTTCTATAGAGCTCATTAATATCCGAACTTATTAGCTTACCCCCATCTATTTGAATAATGGGTCTCAATTCGGGAGGAAGAACTGGTAATAAGTACAAAATCATCCATTCAGGTTCTATATTTGTTTGAAGAAAATGTTTAGCTAATCCCATACGTCTAACCAAAAAATTCTTTCTTAGTTGAATTTTTCTATTTTCCCATTCATTTTCAGTAGATTCCTCGTCTGCTAATTTTTTCCATTCTACTAATGAATTCTCGATAATAATTCGCAAATCTAAATCAGCTAATTGCTCTCTAATAGCATCAGCTCCTATAAGAATTTCTCGATTTTGAAATGTCTTGAAGCTTCGAGTACTAAAAAAAAGTGGAATGCTGTATTTCCGGGATTGGATTTCATATTCGAATAAACCTCTTAATCGTAAGAAAGTCGGTTTTTTAGCTATGGGCCTAGCAAAAGAAGAATCAAGATAGGTTCCTATAGGATTCCCCCCTTTGAAATCGGACGTGAACGTTTCCTCTCATCCGGCTCAAGTAGTTGCACTAACTAAATAAAGAAAAAAAGAGTTCTTTCTTATTTTTAGACTTTTTCGAAAAAAACTTAAAAAGAACTACTCTTTACTCAAGTTCCCAGTAAAAACCAATCTCTCATTGATTCATTCTTTCTTTACTTGAATTTGATGAATGAATGAAATGAGAATGTAAAATTATTGAGTAGTCTACTTCCCTGATGAATTCTCTTAAAGAGATTTCTGATTTTTGAATTCATACGGGATTTATTTGTCTATATCTCATTCCCTTTAATCTTTTAGGTCCCTACCTACTCACCTCGACGGTTATGCCTTAATATCCCTTGAAGCATATATGCGATAGATAAACTCCTGTAACCATACTATATTTGCTTGCTTAAGCAAAATCTTTCTCTGAAAGAAATGGAATGATAAACCCCATTTCAAAAGATTTTCACAAGGTATGACTAGCTATTCCTGTTTATCTATTACAGAATGGACCATGGATTAATTCCCCTTTAAATTAGAAGTATAGAATATATTCAAAATCCTAAGTTTCATGTTATTTCTTCCAAAACACATGTCAGAGCCAGGGCATCCCAATTGGATCGAATGGGATGACAGTTTCTAAATTCAAACCTGTTAAATGAGAATTTTGATCAAATCACACACCGCAATATACTAGGCTTTTTAATTCCTTAAGGGATTTATCTAAAAGATTTGCGATATAACTAGGAAGACGTTTTAAATACCACACATGAGTCACTGGACATGCGAGTTTGATATACCCCATTTGATATCTTCGTATTCGAGAGTTACCAAATTCTACTCCACATTCTTCACAAAATCTTGGGTTTTCTTTTTCAGCCCCAATCTCTTTATATTTTCCACACGCACAAAATCCACTTTTTATGGGTCCAAAGATTCTTTCGCAAAACAATCCATTTTTTTCTGGTTTATTGCTTTTATAATGAAAAGTCTGAATTTTGGTTACCTCTCCAAGTATGATTTCCCCATTAGGTAGGATTTTGGTCGCCCAAGCCTTTATTTGTTGAGGAGAAACTGGTCCAATTTGAAGTTTTTGATGTTTATACTGGTCAATCATAAAATAAGATTGAAATAATGATTAATTCAGATCACACTTCCTTCCTATGAATCTGGAAGTTCTTTTCAGATACAAAGAAATAATTCAATTCTAGAGCCAAAGAGCGTAGTTCTCGAACGAGTACTCGAAAAGATTCTGGAACATCATCCTGAGGGTTAGGTGTTCTTCCTCCAATAAGCATAGTATTTAATATTTCTTTACGAGTTCTAATATGATCAGATTTATAAGTAAGCATCTCTTGTAAAATATGAGCAACACCAAATCCTTCTAGAGCCCAAACTTCCATTTCTCCTACGCGTTGTCCCCCTTGGTTGGCCCTTCCTCTAACGGGTTGTTGTGTAACAAGTGTGTAAGGCCCGGTAGAACGTCCATGGATTTTATCATCCACTTGATGAATTAATTTTAGGATATAGGACTTTCCTATTAGAACAGGTTGTTCAAAAGGATCTCCTGTTCTTCCATCAAATATTATGCTTTTTCCAGGGTATTCGGGCTCAAAAACCCATGGATTTTTTGTTTGTTTACTGGCTTCATATAATTCAGAAAACACTAGTTTTCTCGAAGCCTCTTGCTCATATCTTTCATCAAAGGGTGCTATTCGATAATGTCTCTTTAGGAGATCCCCTGCTAATCCAAGTGAGCATTCAAATATCTGGCCCACATTCATTCGTGAAGGTACTCCCAAGGGATTGAAGACCATATCAACAGGTGTTCCATCTTGCAAATAGGGCATATCTTGTCTAGGCAAAATCTTGGAAATGATACCTTTATTTCCATGTCTTCCAGCTACTTTATCACCTACTTTGATTTGACGTTTCTGTAAAACATATACAGAAACCATTTCTAAAATATCACTGGAACTGTCTTTCTCAATCCATTTTACATCAATAACAAGACCTCTTCCGCCTATAGGTAGTCTTAAAGAAGTTTCTTCTGTAGAAGATAATTCTGTGCCAAGCATAGCCCCTAAAAATCTGTCCTCTGGGAACGATTCATCCTCTGTTGGCGTTAATTTACCTACTAAAATATCACCTGTTTCTACCCAAGATCCCAGCATCACAATCCCATTCCTATCCAAATTACGGAGAAAATAAGTCTCGAGATGAGGTATTCCCTTAGTGATTCTTTCAGCGCCTTGATTTGTCATATAAGTTTTAATCTCATATTTCCGAATATAAAAAGAAGTCAAAATATCTTCATATATCAAGCGTTCGCTAATTAGTACCGCATCTTCAGAATTATAACCCTCCCACGGCATATAAGCTACTAATAGATTTTTTCCTAAAGCGAGTTCCCCACCAACTGTAGCGGCACCATCCGCTAAAATTTGACCTTTTTTGACGCATTGACCTCCCTGAACCCGGGATTTTTGATGGAGAAAAGTTTTTTTGTTGGAACCTTGATACTTAACTAACGGAATACTTTCAGTATTCCCATTCCTTGAAAAGGAGATCTTGTGACTATCAGTATAAAAGACCTTTCCCTGATGCTCAGCTATAACTGAAAACCCCGAATCTACAGCCGTTTGGCCTTCTAGACCAGTTCCAACAATACACTTCTCCGACTGACAGAGCGGAACTGCTTGGCGCTGCATATTCGAACTCATTAAGGCTCGATTCGCGTCATTATGCTCGATAAAAGGAATAAGAGAAGCTCCAATCGAAAAATAGTGGAAGGGAAAAATGCTTCTAAGATGAATCTGTTCCCACGCAATAGTAAGGAATTCTTGACGGTATCGAGCGGGAACAACCTCTTCTTCTTGAATACCCCGATTCAAGGACAAAGAATTTCCTGCTGCTATCATAGAATATTCATCTCGAGTTGGTGATAAATAAATAAACCATCTGTCCTTCTTTTTTATCAGATATTTTATAAAACGGACTTTCTATAGATTCCCAACGACCAATCCGTGCATAAATAGCTAAGGATCCAATAAGTCCAACATTAATACCTTCGGATGTATCAATTGGACAAATACGTCCATAGTAGCTAGGATGGATATCTCGTATCCGAAAACTAGCAGTCTGACTTGTTAGTCCTCTAGGACCCAAAAAACTCCATTTTCGCCCATGAGCTACTTGTGCTAACGGATTTGTTTGATCTGAAACTTGTGATAAGGGGTGGAGGCCAAAAAACGATTCATAAGTAGTTGTTAATGAAGTTGAAATTACCAAATTCTGAGGACTTTTTATCCATTTATTATGAGAGATTGCTACACGTATAGTATTCCGAATCGCATTTTCTAAACGAGAGAGAGCCAATCTGAATTGATCCTGTAAGAGATCTCCTACAGAACGAATACGTTTATTCTTCAAGTGATTCATATCATCAAGTGTACCCATTTCCAATTTCATTCCAATCAAATGATCAGCAGCAGCCAATATATCCCGTGGTAACAAAAATATGTTGTCCTGAGGTATATCAAGATTGAGTCTACGATTCATATTTCGTCGACCAATCCTTCCTAATTCGCATTTTGGTTTAACGAATTTATTTTGTAACTCCTCATATAAAGACTCTGAAAATACCATATCGTCCTCTTCTATAGAACGTAACTTTTTATAAAACTCCAAAATAGCATTTTCTCTTGAACTAATGTGAAAAAAGAGTTCGTTATCATTCAGGAAAGACAAGAAAATCTCAGGGTAACAAACATTCTCGAGAATTTCTTTCAGATTCAAACCCATAGCTGATAATAGAATTAGAATAGATATCTTTTGTTTCCTACTCACACGTGCCCATATCCTTGCTTTTCTATCCATTTCTAACTTGAATCTTCCTCCAAAATCTGATATTATGGTGCCGGTATAAACAGTAACTCCCTTATGGTCCAATTCTGAGCGATAGTAAATACCAGGGCTTTGCAATATTTGATTTATTACAGTTCTATATATTCCATTTATTAGAAAAGTTCCTAAGGAAGTCATTATAGGAATGTTTCCTATAAAAACGGTTTGTTCCTGCATTTTTATACTGGTTTTTCGAGTTAATCCCGCGCGGTACATATAATCTTACAGAATATGTAAGTGATTCATAAATAGCATCTCTTTCTTTTATCAAGGGTTCTACCAATTGATATCTTTCCACAAATAATAGAAATTCTATATTTTGATTTATATCTTCGATTTTTTCTTTTGGAAACTTCTCAAATTCTTCCCTCAAGCCTTTAGTAATAAATCTGCAAAAGCTCTCAAATTGTATCTGATTAAACCCAGGTATTGTGGACATTCCCCCATTTCCATTACAAATCATCTTAATCTGAAGCTTACTATATTATCGAAAAAAATCCCATTAGTTGCTTACTATTCATCGACTCCCTATCTATAGAACAATCAAGTAATGATGGAATTCCTATTCTGTTTGCTAAATCACATGAAATTTTAGTGAACTACATATATCGATTTTTGACATATAATATAAATAAATTGAGATGAAATGGAATAATGAAGAAAAACCTCTAAAAAAACGTAAGAAAATGGAATGGAAATGTATTGATAAGATATTCCCGGAAAAAGATTCTGCTACTTTCTTCCAATTATGGAATCTTTATCTATATAAAATATAGATAAAATGCATCTTACCTCTCTTTTCTTTCTTTTTTTTTTTTTTTATGGAAATCTACTCTTTAAGCATGATCTTATTGGGTGCTAAAGATTTATGATTGAATCTAGATTTTATGAAATGATTGAGAAAAAGACAGACATAGTCAGGCAAACTGGAGAGTTTGATTTAATACACTTTATGTTCAAAAAAATTCAGAAAATCTTTTTGTTTTGTAATAGGAGTATTTTATTAGTCGTAATAGTCTATTATTACTAATATCCTAGAATTGATAAATTAGTATTTAATTACAGTCCAAGAAGTGATAAGTACTTGAGCATGGATTTGTAAACCTACTATTTGCCAATAGAGATCTTTACTTAGCTTCTAGAGCAGATATCTCAAATAACACATTATATATATGCTTTAATGGAAGATGATATAACCTTCATAATTTCTTTTGTATTCAATACTTTCGATGCAGTGCAAAATAAAAGAAAAATTTGCTTTAGTTAGGAATATTATACATAAGAAAGAAAATGACTTAGAATCTATGTAATTTTTTCTGTTTTGAGGTTTACATATAAATTCAAAATTGATTATAATTCCTAATTGAAAAAGATTTGACTTAAGTAATTGATACTAATTAGTCATAAATCAATTTGATTTTCTTTATCCCATTAAGGAAATGAAACAAAATGGAAGATATTATATCAATTTCAATTGAAGAATCCTTCGTTACTTTTTGTTACTTTAAGAAAGATAAAAAAATCCAAAAGGAAATCAAGACAAGAATAACTAGAATTCCAAAAAATTCTAGTTAAGGGTTCCAATTTTACCTAAATTTTGGAATCTATCACCGGAAATACTTTTCTTATCTATTGAAGAATTCTTCAATAGATAAAGAGAAGAAGTTCTTAATTGAAAGAGTATGTATGTGTTTTGAAAATAGAATTCATCAAAGAAAATGATTTCAATTGAATGAATCCCATAAAAACCAGAAATCCTCACCCTTTTTTTGGAATAAAGATAAGCAAATAAAAAAAAAAAAAGAATTGAATTATTTTTATCGATTTTGGATTGGATTTGGCGGCATGGCCAAGCGGTAAGGCAGGGGACTGCAAATCCTTTATCCCCAGTTCAAATCTGGGTGTCGCCTTTTCAACAAGATACTTTCAATTTTTTTCTATATCCTACTAATAAAATTTGACAAATTCTTGTCCTGTATAACTAGAGACAAAGAATTTCTTGATACTTTATTTTTCGAATTCCTAGTTCGAGAAAATAGAAAAACTTGTCCAGTGAAATTCAAAAAAATAAAGGAATGGATTTAAGAGTTGTAGTGACAGCTCCTTGTTTTTTCTCTCATAGAAAGAGAGACAGTAAGCTTATCTTAAATACAAAATATTTAAGATATACAATAATGGATAATTATGTATCTTGTTAATACATTTGAATATCTTTTTTTCATAAAAAAAGAAAAGAGTTTGTATGTAAGATTTGTTCTTAAGGCTTAATTCTATCTAGTATTATAGTATAAAGCACTTTCTATTTTTTTATTGATTTATCAATAGCCTTATAAATTCGAATCCTATTTTGACTCTCCACTATTAATTGGACTATGATTATTGATCAATAATGGAATAATTACTTCATATAATATAGGAGACACAAATCACATGGATTTAGTAAGTTTTGCTTGGGCTGCTTTAATGGTAGTCTTTACATTTTCACTTTCCCTTGTAGTATGGGGAAGGAGTGGACTTTAATTTGAATTAGAAGAATTTTTTGATAAATCAATCGAATAATCGAATTATATCAATTGTTTCTTTGATCCTTTTATATCAATCATCTTACTAAGCTTTTTTCAATAATAGCTTGTCTCTCTTTAACAAGATAATCTATAACCAATAGAAAAAACTCTCTACTGCAATAGAATATACTTCTTTCTATCGCAGTAGATAATTCGAATTTGATCATTCGTTTTCCTTAAGACTTAGGATTCTCTTTTTTTTAATCCCTTTCTTTTATTTCTTTAATGATTGAATTGATAAGAATTTCCAATTCAAGTTTGAGTCAAATTAATCATTTTGACTGACTGTTTTTACGTAGATAATAAGTAAAAAAGCAGTAGGAACTAGAATGAACAGTGCAGTAGCAATAAATGCGAGAATATTGACTTCCATAATCTCATTTTTCCTTTTTTCTTGTTTTTGCAATAACTCGGGATATAATCCCATAGAAAGGAGATATTAAACTACTATAAAATAAATGAAATCAAATAGGATGGCTTGCTTGCATCCTGATAATTTTGAATCGGATCCTTATTTTAAATAAGGGATATCTGATCTATCAAATCGATTCATCGTTGATAATTTATATAGTATAGGAAGATCTTTTACCCATACTAATTTGAAAATGGGATTTTTTTATTGGATTAGTCCTTTTCTACTTTTTTTGTCTTATAGCCTACTGTTTGTCTTGCTTATCTTAATAAGATTATCCTTACTCTTTTTTATACTTTTCAATTTCTTATAATTTTCAATTAAATGCGATTAAGGATTTTTATATGATATAGGTCAGTCACACACATATCCAAATAAAGACTAGAAGTACGATGGGAAAAAGAAGAGACAAAAAAATCAAATATTCCAAGAAATTAACAGAAAAGGTTGAATTCTTGGTCCTCTCTTTTATTTTAGTAAGTCTCTCCTTTTTCGGATTTGGAATGAAATCTATAAATTTCAAATTAAGTCTGTTATTTGTATTTGAATGAGAATATTAAGCCTATACAATCAATAAAAAAAAATCGGGACTAAAAGAGATGTAGTTTAATATGAAAAGTACTTTTTTTGTTAAGGTAATTATACAAAGTTTATTTTTTGATCAAAAAATAAAAAGAATAAAACTTTTTATTTTTCTCAAATTTTTAGAAAAAAAAAAAAAAAAAGAAAACTTTTATATATTTTTTAATATATAAAATACTATCATTTCATTGATCAAGAACAGTCGAAAAAAAAAGTACGACGAGGGTCGATGGTATATAAATGAATACTATTGATTCGTAGAATCAATATATTAGAAATCTCTACCTTATCAATCAACAGATAGTAGTCAAAAAAAATGAGATTTCTGATCAATATTTGTCTGGGTGATAGAAAACAAAAGAGATATTCAGTCCAATAATAAATCATTTCAATAATTATGAGAATTTAGATCTTGCTTGTTTTCTGCCTCCCTTTTTCGTGGAAAAAGGAAAGAAAAATGGATGAATATTTCGGATTCTAGTTCGGGACTGACGGGACTCGAACCCGCAGCTTCCGCCTTGACAGGGCGGTGCTCTGACCAATTGAACTACAATCCCAGCAAAGCAAGGTGTATGGTATACATATTCATAAGGGTAATATGAGTATCATCCCATTCAGCTGTACAAATGTTCAAAACATATTCACATATGGATATAGACTATAACACAGATTACTAGTAATCTGTTATTGTTTTACTCAATAACAGATTTTTTATCTGTAAGAGGAATAGACTTTTTTTTTCATGAGATTTTCTGAAATTTGAGTAATACTTTATTGATTGAAACTTTAAAAACTATCATGAATCGAAATTCTTAGAACTTCGAAATAAAAATTAAGGAGAATTCATATTTTATATGCATATAAATACATGAAGTCTTCCCATTAATTTAATGAATGGTTTGACCTTTTATTTCAAAAAAAAAGAAATTTCAAATATTTCAGGCAATTCTATTATATCATTCATATATAACATATGCATTCATAAAGTAACTTTATTGGGCCGAGCTGGATTTGAACCAGCGTAGACATATCGTCAACGAATTTACAGTCCGTCCCCATTAACCGCTCGGGCATCGACCCTGGGTGGAAGGATTAATTCTAGGTTTAAGGAAGAATTAATCCCAGGTTTCTTAGTAAACCTGGGAGAATGAATCTTAGGTTTATTGAAAAATTAATATCAACTTTTTATCTTACCCCCAGGGGAAATCGAATCCCCGCTGCCTCCTTGAAAGAGAGATGTCCTAACCACTAGACGATGAGGGCGAATCTGCCCACACGTCGTCATCAGTCAGTACTCAAATTATAATATGTATTTTTTTACTGTCAATAGACTGACTTTTCTATTACTTTTCTTTATATTTTGATCATTTTTGTCATCATATTTTTGATCATATTTTTGATCCCATTTTTTATTTTCTTTTTTTATGATTTGATCCAAAAAGTATTTCCTATTTTTATGTTAGGATTGCGTAGAATTTTTTAATTGGATAGTTCATTCATAAATTATCCTATGCTAAATTATAACGAAAAAAATCTAATGAAAAGAGATAGGTTGAAGGATTCTTTCAATTCAAGTAGTTATTTAACGGGTCTGCTAGAAGAGTACAATGTATTTTCATTTTAATTGAATTAAATCGGAACTCGTTGCTTCATTTGATGTTCAGATCAAATATATTTATTACTTTTTCTATTTCATAAAGATTCGGTTTTTCCGTTCCTAGTATAAAATTCTTCATCATCCAATTTAATAAAATATCTTGAATTGATATCCATGTGGAATTAGTACATCTTTCAATCAAGTGAATATTGTTATGACTCATGATAATAAGTAAAAAAGTGGGATGTTCGGACTTGAACCAATTCATTATATATTTTATATAAAAAAAAAAAAAAAGAAAATAAACAAGAATAATAAATTCAAAATTTACCCTATTTTGCTATAAAAAAATTGATTGTTTCTGAATAAATTCTTATGCCTTATAGGCATATATTGTTCACTATAGAGTATACATTTTATGCAAATCTTAAAAATTTACTATGAATTCTATTTATATAGATAAATAGATTCTATAAATATATTTATAATTTATATATAATAATATATATGTTAAAATAAAAAATATATTTTGGGAACCTTATATACAAACCTCTTCTAATGAAAATGGCTAATTCATTAATAGAATTTCTATGCCCTTTTAACTCAGTAGTAGAGTAACGCCATAGTAAGGTGTAAATCATCAGTTCAAATCTAATAAAGGGCTCTTTCTGCTACTAATTTCATAATATTACATCCTTTTCAGCAGTAAACATTGAATGATATTTTTTTGTATTGAAAAACAAATAATATTTTTTAGAAAAAGGTTTTTTCCTTAGCACTAATAAGAATTCATAGGAAATTTGAAAAATCCGATCAATAAAGTAACATCTACCGCAGGGTAAACCACCTTCTCTCCGACTTCCCAGCTAGAGAGAGGTCAACAATCGACATAGACAATAACCCCAGTTCTCATTCTCTGAAATCATACTAGCCTTTTCGTATGGTAGAAAAGGGTTTTTGAAACCGAAAGTTATCAGTTCAAATCCAAGGAAGGACCTTTTCCACTAAACTCAAGTTTTATACCTTGTTTTTCAAGCAAACTCTTTTTTTTTTTTAGAAGAAATAAGTCATATAATGAATTTGAATTTTTTGCAGTTTTTTAGTTATATTTCAAAAATGGGATAGTCGTTATCATAATGACTAATTATGAGTAATTGAATTTTCTTAGGAGTAATCTGCCCATAGTGACATAACCCTCTTCAAGTTTCATTATTTCAATTTGGTCTTCTAGAAGGTGTAACCGATATATTCTAGAATATTCGAAATATTCAATTATTTATTTGCAAACCAAAAAAGTGTTATTATTTCTTTCTACATTCTTCTTCAAAAATTAAACTATCTTAAAAATCTTAGAAAATAAGCTATCTTCAAAAAAATAAAAAGTAAGTGGACCTGACTCATTGAATAATGACTATATCAGCTATTCTGATATATAAATTCGATAGATAAGAAGTGAGATTCTATAAGCACAAGCGGATTCTTTTGATTTCCTTAGACCACAGTAAAGCAAGAATTTGCGAATATTTACGAGTTAATATTCTTGTTACTCGATTTACTCGATATTTATTTCATAGAAATCAATTGTTATTCCTTTCTACTACATATAAAAAATAGATTTTGAAATATCTTTTCTTGACTTCAAAATTCAATCAATATTGTTTTGTTGTATTGTCAATACAATAATAAAGGAATGGAAGAAAAGGATTTTGAATTGAAGTATACCATTATTTCATATTTTATTTAATAGTAGGAAAAAATAGGAAATTTTTTGTTATTTTGGTTTGGTTCGTTAAAAGATTCTGACTGACATATGAGTCATAGGACAGCTCAGGATTTCAATATTCTAAATAAGCATGAAATCCATCGAGTTTATGGATTTACCTAGATTTTTTTGTGGCTTAATAGAAAAAACGAACTTATATCTTCGAAACCCGTTGTAAATAAAGAGGTGTTGAAGGAGAAATCGTCCATAGATAATTGAACTATCATATGCCTTAAAATTAACATGAGATGTTCGAAAATGGTTAAAGTAATTGAACAGGAGAATCACTATGACTATAGCCCTTGGTAGATTTACCAAAGATCAAAATGATTTATTTGATATTATGGATGATTGGTTACGAAGGGACCGTTTTGTTTTTGTAGGGTGGTCTGGTCTATTGCTCTTTCCTTGTGCTTATTTTGCTTTAGGGGGTTGGTTTACAGGTACAACTTTTGTAACTTCATGGTATACTCATGGATTAGCTAGTTCCTATTTGGAAGGTTGCAATTTTTTAACTGCTGCAGTTTCTACTCCTGCGAATAGTCTAGCACATTCTTTGTTGCTATTATGGGGCCCTGAAGCACAAGGAGATTTTACCCGCTGGTGTCAACTAGGAGGTCTGTGGACTTTTGTTGCCCTCCACGGTGCTTTCGCACTAATAGGTTTCATGTTACGTCAATTCGAAATTGCTCGATCTGTTCAATTGCGACCTTATAATGCAATTGCATTCTCTGGTCCAATCGCTGTTTTTGTTTCCGTATTCCTAATTTATCCACTGGGTCAATCTGGTTGGTTCTTTGCACCGAGTTTTGGCGTAGCAGCTATATTTCGATTCATCCTCTTCTTCCAAGGATTTCATAATTGGACATTGAACCCATTTCATATGATGGGAGTTGCCGGAGTATTAGGTGCGGCTCTGCTATGCGCTATTCACGGTGCTACTGTGGAAAATACTCTATTCGAAGATGGTGATGGTGCAAATACATTCCGTGCTTTTAACCCAACTCAAGCCGAAGAGACTTATTCAATGGTCACTGCTAACCGATTTTGGTCCCAAATCTTTGGGGTTGCTTTTTCCAATAAACGTTGGTTACATTTCTTTATGCTATTTGTACCAGTAACCGGTTTATGGATGAGTGCTGTTGGGGTAGTGGGTCTTGCTCTGAACCTACGTGCTTATGACTTTGTTTCCCAAGAAATCCGTGCAGCGGAAGATCCTGAATTTGAGACTTTCTACACAAAAAATATTCTTTTAAACGAAGGTATTCGTGCTTGGATGGCGGCTCAGGATCAGCCTCATGAAAACCTTATATTCCCTGAGGAGGTTTTACCACGTGGAAACGCTCTTTAATGGAACTTTAGCTTTAGCTGGCCGTGACCAAGAAAGCACCGGTTTTGCTTGGTGGGCCGGGAATGCTCGACTTATTAATTTGTCCGGTAAACTACTTGGAGCTCACGTAG
>JANSWA010000135.1:0-10000 GCA_028015225.1 Carex myosuroides | reverse complement strand
GTTATGTTAACATGTCATTTGGAGGTTTTTTTGAGTGTATTTGATGCACCAAATACACCCTTATTATATGCTCTTTGATATATATAGTGCAAGCGAATCTTGTTTTGCAAATTGATAAATTTCTAATGAGATTTTTCTTAGAGAATCTATTTCTTAATTTGAAATCAAAATATTTCAATACGCATTTCTCTCTTGACACTTCTCTCTTGACAGTGATATGTTTTTTATATGTAAATCTTAGAAAATAAGCATAATTCATCTACTAAAGTAAAGAATTTAAAAACAGAAATCTATATGAAAAAAGAAAGAAACATTGACTGAACCTAAGAATGAACTCATTGAAATTGAATGAATAAAAGATTGAATAAGATTCAATCGCTTAGATCGTTAACTAACATAAAAAGTTATTTCCTTTTTATTTTTTATTGAATTAATTGATCAGCTTGCTATCGAATATTGCTTTTTGCTTTGGTACTATAAAAAAAACTGCAAAATATTTCATTTTTTTTTATAATTATGAATCCAACTAATTCTAATCCTGTGGTTTCCACACAAAATATCGGGCATATTGTTCAAATTATTGGCCCAGTACTCGATATTGTCTTTCCTCCGGGCAAAATGCCTAATATTTATAATGCTTTGGTAGTTAAAGGTTCATATACGGTTGGTCAGCAGATTAATGTTACTTGTGAGGTGCAACAATTATTAGGAAATAATCGAGTTAGAGCTGTAGCTATGAGTGCTACAGATGGTTTAACGAGAGGAATGGAAGTGATTGATACAGGGGCTGCTCTAAGTGTTCCAGTTGGTGAAGCAACCCTCGGACGAATTTTCAACGTTCTTGGAGAGCCTGTTGATAATTTAGGCCCTTTAGACATTAGTAAAACATCTTCTATTCATAGATCTGCACCCGCCTTTGTAGAATTAGATACAAGATTATCAATCTTTGAAACAGGTATTAAAGTAGTAGATCTTTTAGCTCCTTACCGCCGTGGAGGAAAAATAGGATTATTCGGGGGAGCTGGAGTAGGTAAAACAGTACTGATCATGGAATTGATCAACAACATTGCTAAAGCTCACGGAGGTGTATCCGTATTTGGTGGAGTAGGGGAACGTACTCGTGAGGGAAATGATCTTTATATTGAAATGAAAGAATCCGGAGTGATTAATGAAAAAAATCTTTCCGAATCAAAAGTAGCTCTAGTCTATGGTCAAATGAATGAACCCCCGGGAGCTCGTATGAGAGTTGGTTTAACTGCCCTAACTATGGCAGAATATTTTCGAGATGTTAATAAACAAGATGTGCTTCTATTCATCGACAATATCTTTCGTTTCGTCCAAGCAGGATCAGAGGTATCCGCTTTATTAGGTAGAATGCCTTCCGCAGTTGGTTATCAACCCACCCTTAGCACAGAAATGGGTTCTTTGCAAGAAAGAATTACTTCTACGAAAAAGGGAGCTATAACTTCAATCCAAGCAGTTTACGTACCTGCGGATGACTTGACTGACCCTGCTCCTGCTACAACATTTGCACATTTAGATGCTACTACCGTACTATCAAGACCATTAGCTGCCAAAGGTATTTATCCAGCAGTGAATCCTTTAGATTCAACGTCAACTATGTTACAACCAAAGATTGTTGGCAAGGAACATTATGAAACTGCGCAAAGAGTTAAGCAAACTTCACAACGTTACAAAGAACTTCAGGACATTATAGCAATTCTCGGATTGGATGAATTATCCGAGGAGGATCGTTTAACTGTAGCAAGAGCACGAAAAATTGAGCGTTTCTTATCACAACCCTTCTTCGTGGCAGAAGTCTTTACTGGTTCTCCAGGAAAATATGTTGGTCTTGCAGAAACTATTAGGGGATTTCAACTGATCCTTTCTGGAGAATTAGACGCTTTGCCCGAGCAAGCTTTTTATTTGGTGGGTAACATCGATGAAGCTACCGCGAAAGCTATCAATTTAGAAGTGAAGTAGAGAGCAATTTGAAGAAATGACCTTAAAACTTTGTGTACTGACTCCTAATCGAATTATTTTGGATTCAGAAGTAAAAGAAATCATTTTATCTACAAATAGTGGTCAAATTGGTGTATTACCAAATCACACTCCTATTGCCACAGCTTTGGATATAGGTCTTTTGAGAATACGCATCAACGACCAATGGTTAAGGGTGGCTCTAATGGGTGGTTTTGCCAGAATTGGAAATAATGAAATCATCATTTTAGGAAATGATGCAGAGATAAGTACTGACATTGATCCGCAAGAAGCTCAAGAAGCTCTTGAAATAGCTGAAGCTAACTTGAGGAAAGCTAAGGGTAAGAGACAACTGATTGAAGCGAATCTAGCTCTTAGACGAGCTAGGACACGAGTAGAGGCTGTTAATGTTATTTCTTAACATTTTATTTAAAAATTAGTCAATACATCAAATAAATCCAAATAAGTTTTATGAAAGTTTTTTTGATACTATCTTCTTGAAATTGAAAAAAATCACTTTGAATCAGATACAAGGAAAAGATCCATTAAGTAGAAAAACTTATTAGATACTAACCCTGGTATCTAATAGGTTCTACCTACTATTGGATTTGAACCAATGACTCCTGCCGTATGAAAGCAATACTCTAACCACTGAGTTAAGTAGGTAATTCAAAACAAAAAAGAAAATTATATCACTTTTCTAATTCTAATTATAGAAAGAATATTCTTTCTAAGCAATACCAATCTATTAACAGTAAATAGATCAGAGATTTATCATATGGATTAGGATATGGATTAGGCTTGACAAAAAAGATTTTTTGTATTAAGATTTTTTGTACAAGGGCTATAGCTCAGTTGGTAGAGCGCCTCGTTTACACGTGCGCCAATGTTTTTCAAAGAAGCATGCAATGAACATGATTAGTCTTATTCAAAAATCAATGTCTTACTCCATATATTGAAAATAAGGGAGAACAATAGCCTGACAAATAGTCGGTTTAGTATGATTTTGATGTGATTTTCGATACAAAATCTAATAAAACCACTCATTGATTTGTTAATTGATAAGGTTAATAGCTAAATCTATTCAATGCTAGGCATAATGAGTATAAGGATCTCAAAAAAACTCTTTTCGTCCTATGAACTTTAAGGTGTATAAAGTCTCATATTCGACTCTTACATACAGCGGAACGATAGAGATTCTATTTATTTCAAATTAGGTGAAATAGGCCGAAGGCAGACCTAAGTCAAGGTAACCCTTCTTTGAAAAACTTTGGTATTACTCTTAGATCAGGACATAATGAATCAGAGTACATGGAACCATCTTTTTATCTTCATTTTTCCCATAATGAAATAATATGGTGGATTAACTGATTTTCTTTTAGTTAATGAAAGAGCCCAATGCAACAAACTGCATGTTGGGTCTTTGAAACAGTTCGAATCATTTCGATAAGAAATTCAGTTTGATCTCTTTTACCGAGAAGGTCTACGGTTCGAGTCCGTATAGCCCTAATCCATTTCATTTTTCAAGACTTTTTTTGAAAGAGTTTTCAAAATAGAAAGATATGAAAGAAAATATAGAACTCTCTTTCAAAATATCTTAAAAGATATTAAGATAAGAATAGTATCCCAAATAAACTAATTATTTAATAGAGTTTCTTAAATTCTATGTAAATTTTTATATTCTTATATAGTCTTTTACTATGTAATTTTTTAATTAAGATATTTTTGTATTTATTCTATCTTATGGAATAAAAGATAGAACTTTTCAAATGGAATAAAAGATAGAACTATAAAAACTTATGAAATAAAAGTATAGAACTATAAAAAAAAAAGAGAAGGTGAAACCAAAGGAGAGAAAAATTTCTCTTCTGTCTAAGAAGATCTTATGTTTACACCATATCTAACTAAAATGTAAGTTCAAAATGAAATCAGGATTCTTTGAATCAAATAGAATCTTTAAACGAGACATGTCACAAATAAAGTCAATTCATAAAAATATATCCTTCTTTTACTGAACTTCTGGATGAATTAACAATGGCAATTCGAATCAAATAATTCAGTATATTTTCATTTTATACGAAGGAGTACATTTATGTTTCTGCTTCATGAATATGATATTTTCTGGGCATTTCTCATAATATCAAGCCTTTTTCCTATCTTAGCATTTTTCATTTCAGGAGTTTTAGCCCCGATTCGTGAAGGACCTGAAAAGTTTTCTAGTTATGAATCAGGTATAGAACCTATGGGAGATGCTTGGTTACAATTCCGAATTCGTTATTATATGTTTGCTCTTGTTTTTGTTGTTTTTGATGTTGAAACAGTCTTTCTTTTTCCGTGGGCAATGAGCTTCGATGTATTAGGTGTATCTTTATTTATCGAAGCTTTTATTTTCGTTCTTATCCTAATTGGTGGTTCAGTTTACGCATGGCGAAAAGGAGCATTAGAATGGTCTTAACTAAATATTCAGAAAAACGGAAAAAAAAACAAGGACAAAATCCTAATAAGACAGTTATGAATTTGATTGACTTTTCGTTACTTGATCAAACAACCTCCAATTCAGTTATTTCAACTACATCAAATGATCTTTCAAATTGGTCAAGACTTTCCAGTTTATGGCCTCTTTTATATGGTACTAGTTGTTGTTTCATTGAATTTGCTTCATTAATAGGTTCGCGATTTGATTTTGATCGTTATGGATTGGTACCAAGATCAAGTCCTAGGCAAGCGGACCTAATTTTAACAGCTGGCACTGTAACAATGAAAATGGCTCCTTCTTTAGTGCGATTATATGAACAAATGCCTGAACCAAAATACGTCATTGCTATGGGAGCTTGTACTATTACAGGGGGAATGTTCAGTACTGATTCTTATACTACTGTTCGGGGAGTTGATAAGCTAATTCCTGTGGATGTTTATTTACCGGGATGCCCGCCTAAACCAGAGGCAGTTATAGATGCTATAACAAAACTTCGTAAAAAGATATCTCGAGAAATAGTTGAAGATAGAACTAGATCTCAAGAAGAAAATCGATGTTTTACTACTAATCATAAATTTCATGTTCAACGTAGTAATCATACTGGAAATTACGATCAGGGATTTCTAAATCCATCACAATATCTTTCAGAGATATCTAAAATAAAATCTAAAGATTCAGTATTTTCTTACAGTTAATTAGGTAAGGTTATTTTTTTCAGAATTAAGAAAGAGCAAGTCAATCTTTACTTTCCAATTTTATGGTAAAATACTTATACAAATTTGAGAGAGATCAATAGAATGGAGAAGGATCCTTTGCAAAATTATTTATCTGATTGGCTAGTCAATAATGAATTGGTTCATAGATCTTTAGGCTTTGATTCTCGAGGAATACAAACCTTACAAATAAAGGTCGAGGATTGGGACTCCATTGCTGTTATTTTATATGTATATGGTTACAATTATTTACGCTCTCAGTGTGTTTATGATGTAGCACCTGGGGGGTTTTTAGGTAGCGTATATCATCTTACAAGAATACAATATGATATATATAATCCAGAAGAAGTATGTATAAAAGTATTTGTGTCAAGGAATAATCCTAAAATTCCGTCTGTTTTCTGGATTTGGAGAAGTGCTGATTTTCAAGAACGCGAATCTTATGATATATTGGGAATCTCGTATGATAATCATCCACGCCTTAAACGTATTTTAATGCCTGAAAGTTGGATAGGCTGGCCCTTGCGTAAGGACTATATTACTCCAGATTTCTATGAAATACAAGATGCCCTTTGAATGATAAGAAATTAATGTTCACTTATTATGACATGACTTCAAATTTCATTATTCAAATCAATGAATATTTTGAAATTCTATTTTACATGAAATAAACAAAGTAACTGCTAGATTCTTATTCGCATCAATAGATATAAAAAAGTCTTTAGATTTTTTCATTTGGAGGAGAAAGAAATAGAATATTCATGTATTTTCTATTAACTGAAATATTTTAGAATTGCACCTCAGAAAAGAAGGTAAGCAAGAAAGAAACAGAATAAATAAAAAAATAAATATGAAATTCAGGAATAAAAAGAAGGTATCAAATTTTAAAATGCATTCTGTCTATCTATTCTTATCTTAGAACTCTTTATCTCAAACTAAAGAGTTCTTTTTTTAATTTCGATAATTATTATTATTATCTTTTTAATATGATGTTTCTATATATTTATATTCTATAGATATAATAGAATATAGAAAGGATGAAAAAACATTAGAATATATAATATATTCATAATATTAATATTATGAATTAAATAAATAATCGAGTTTATATACTAATCATATATATAGATATATATATGTATATTCTTATTAAATTTTACCCACCCAATTTATTTTTGTCTTGCCGGGAACCAGTTTTGAACTGGTGACACGAGGATTTTCAGTCCTCTGCTCTACCGACTGAGCTATCCCGACTATTTCTTGTGGATCACTCGAGTAGAATACTCGTACCTATACCCTTGTATCTACGTCAATTAAATAAAGGAGCTCAAATAAAATTAAAATAAAAATTTATTCAAAAAAATTGAATAATCAATGTTTAAGATAATGATATGATTGGTAATGATTTCATTATAGAAAAATGATTCTTTGCATATGCTTAGGATCTTTTCATATGCTTATATTTTATTATTTTGCATAATAAATATTTTTTTTTCAGATCTATTTGCGAAATGAGAAAATAGAACGAATTAAAAAGAAAAGATAGTGAATTTTATTTGAATTTTTCATCAAAAAAAAAATAAAGAAGAAATATTTTGAAAATCAAATGGGCTTTTTATTGGGGATAGAGGGACTTGAACCCTCATGATTTAAAAAATCGACGGATTTTCCTCTTACTATAAATTTCATTGTTGTCGATATTGACATGTAGAATGGACTCTCTCTTTATTCTCGTTTGATTTATCATCATTTTTTCAATCTAACAAACTCTATAATGAATAAAATAAATAAAATAAATTGATTATTAAAAATTGAGTTTTTTTCTCATTCAATTTCATATTTGAATCAATTCACCATAAATAATTCATAATTTATGGAATTCATCCAAATTCCTGAATTTGCTATTCCATAATCTATGATTTGATTGTTATTATGATTAATAATTTGATTAATTATTATATATACGTACGTCTTTGTTTGGTATAGACGGCTATCCTTTCTCTTACTTCGATAGAGAAATTTTAGTATTGCAACATAATAAATTCTATTCGTTAGAAAAGCTTCCATCGAGTCTCTGCACCTATCTTTAATATTAGATAAGAAATAAAATATTTCTTATATGAAATAAGAAATATTTTATATATTTCTTTTCTCAAAAAGAAGATTTGGCTCAGGATTGCCCATTTTTAATTCCAGGGTTTCTCTGAATTTGGAAGTTAACACTTAGCAAGTTTCCATACCAAGGCTCAATCCAATGCAAGTCCGTAGCGTCTACCAATTTCGCCATATCCCCTTTTCTTTCTCCTTTTTTGAGACTAAAATGCAATTTTCATTTTTATCCATTTCTCTCCTATAATTATTATTTCTTTTACATTTATTAATTTTTTTTTTTAGTTTAATTTAGTCAGAAATAATTTTATTAATTAATTATTGATTTTCAACAGTCTAAAGTTCTATCATTGATTATGAAATAATCGAAAGTTCTACATTTATCTTTTTTTTTTTCAATTTATTCATTTTTTTTTCAAATGAAACTCAAAAATTGATTGAATCGAATCTCAGATTGTATCTTTATCTATTCTTCTTTATTTTTTATTTTTTATTAAGACCAATCTTTTCAATTTTATATAACATATTTTAATATATGTTAGATATAGAATCTTCAGTTGAATTTCATTATATTGAAACATATGATAAACATATCATAGTGAATAAACTATTTACTATTTTTTCTTGAAAAAGGGGATTTCAAACTAAAAAGCTATGAATTATATAGTTTAACTTACATATGAAAAGAATATCGAAATTCAAAATTCAGATCTGATATTTTTTGAATTTCGACAGTTTTTTTCTTATGTGAGCCCACTTAGCTCAGAGGTTAGAGCATCGCATTTGTAATGCGATGGTCATCGGTTCAACTCCGATAGCGGGCTTTTTTTCTTTTATATAGATTCTCTATAATTGAAAATTTTTCAGTTTTCAAAAAAAAAAAAAAAGAAACAAAAAATCTACGAATTCAACCTAATCCTATTTTAGTGTGGAGATTATATCATGTGTATATATATTCAATATATAAATGAAATAAAAAAATGATATATGTCTTAATTGATACGATTTTGATTACTAAATCTTTCCTTGAGATAGATAAAATATATGAATGAAAAAAAAACAGAACAGAGATATATCTTAGAATTGAAAGAGTTTTGATTCCTTCATTTGAATTCAATTCGAAAAATGGATGCCTTATAGAATATTCTATTTTAGTTACTTCCAGAATCAAAATGAATATGCAATTAATCGTTGCAGCCATAAATTGGGATCAGCTTTTTTATCTGTCTATTCTGATCTTCCTCTTCCAATGAGTGCAAACCTTTTTTTTCGAAAATAGTTAATTCGTTTAAGTTAATAGGACAGGAAAAACCCATTAATAGGAAAAAAATCCATTAATAGAATCAATTCAAAAAAAAATTCTAACAAGATTCCAACAAAGAAAACGTATTTTGTTTCAATTTCAAAGAAAAAGAGAGAAACTTTTTATGCCAACTATTAAAAAATTTCTTAGAAACATAATACAGCTACGAATCTTGTTGAAAAAATTTGGCGAAGGTTTTCACTTTTTGTTATTGCTTTATCTTATGGCAAAAGTCTGCGAAAACAAGCCTTGTATATCGAATACTAAGATTATTTATGTATGAATTATGGTCCTCATTCTAGACCAAATTCTCAGCGAGACTGCCTGAATTCCAGAAAAAGGCTTGATGATTCATTTGAAGATGAATCAGATTGGGATGAAAATCCATCTTAAGATTAATCAGATTCAAATGAAAACATAAATAAACGATGTTCCCAGATTGCTACTGCTTGTAGCAATCCTGATTTTGAGAAGAATCAAATAAAAAAAATCCGCGACCTAATTGGATTCTTTCTTCTCAAGTCAAATATGGTGATCACGAGATTATTTCAGGTCGAGATATTATCAATTTTCTGATTCTAATTGATAACAAACTTGGTCAATTCAATTGATTCTTCCTATACACTAGGAATCCTTTTTTATAGGATACAAAAGGATTTTTTGGTATCCTAAATATAGGATACTTAAATTGTTGAATGAAAAAAATGGTTCCTTTTTTGATTTTTTGAAGTCAAATTATATCAGAGGAAAAGAAATTATGAATGTTATATCATGTTCCATTAGAACATATAATGTGTTATTTGAGATATCTGCTGTAGAAGTAGGTCAACATCTCTATGGCAAATAGGAGGTTTACAAATCCATGGCCAAGTACTTATCACTTCTTGGATTGTAATTGCAATCTTGTTAGTGTCAGTCATCATAGCTGTTCGAAATCCACAAACTATTCCGACTGATGGTCAGAATTTCTTTGAATATATTCTTGAATTTATTCGGGACTTAAGCAAAACTCAGATTGGAGATGAATACGGTCCTTGGGTTCCCTTTATAGGAACTATGTTCTTATTTATTTTCGTTTCTAATTGGTCAGGTGCTCTTTTCCCTTGGAAAATCATAGAGTTACCTCATGGGGAGTTAGCCGCCCCCACGAATGATATAAATACAACGGTTGCTTTAGCTTTACTCACGTCAGTGGCATATTTTTATGCGGGTCTTAGCAAAAAAGGATTGAGTTATTTTGAGAAATATATTAAGCCAACTCCAATCCTTTTACCAATTAATATTCTAGAAGATTTCACAAAACCTTTATCTCTAAGTTTTCGACTTTTTGGAAATATATTAGCTGATGAATTGGTAGTTGTTGTTCTTGTTTCTTTAGTCCCTTTAGTAATTCCTATACCTGTCATGTTGCTTGGATTA
>JANSWA010000134.1:0-32220 GCA_028015225.1 Carex myosuroides | reverse complement strand
TCCTTAGGCCACTGGCCATGACTATGCTTACTGCCATTCGTACAGGAGTGGCCGATGAGCAAAGTCAGTGTGCTGGTGGTGGATGACGCGACCTTTATCCGTGATCTGGTCAAGAAAGGGCTGCGCGATAATTTCCCCGGCGTACAGATCGAGGGAAGCGATCAACGGCCGCAAGGCCCAGCAGATGTTGAGCCGTCAGGTCGTCGACCTGATCCTCTGTGACTGGGAAATGCCGGAGATGTCCGGCCTCGAGCTGCTGACCTGGTGCCGTGAGCAGGACAACCTGAAAACCACGCCCTTTATCATGGTCACCAGCCGCGGTGACAAGGAGAACGTGGTGCAGGCGATCCAGGCGGGTGTCTCCGACTACATCGGCAAGCCCTTCTCCAACGAGCAACTGGTGACCAAGGTGAAGAAGGCGCTGAGTCGCGCCGGCAAGCTGCAGGCCCTGGCCGCCAGCGCCCCGCCGAAGATGCTCAGCACCGGCGGCTTTGCCAACGATTCGCTGGCTGCGCTCACCGGTGGCAAGGCCGAAGTGGTCAAACCCAGCGCTCCCGCGCCGTCAGCCGCCGCTCCTGCTATAGCCAGCACCGCGCCTGCCACGACCGCACCCGCTGCCGCCAGCAAGCCGCCGGCCGGTCGTGGTCAGGGCCAGTTGCGTCTACCGAACGGCAGCATGGCCTGCGTGATCAAGGCACTGAGCCTCAAGGAGGCGCTGTTGGTGGTCAAGCGTACCGAGCAGTTGCCGCAGGTGCTGGAGAGCGCGGTGCTCGACCTGGAGCAGGGCGAGGCAGCGGAAACTGCGCGCCTCAACGGCTACCTGCACGCAGTGGCGGCATTCGAGCCCAAGCCCGATAGCGAATGGCTGCAGCTGACCTTCCGTTTCGTCGACCGCGACCCGCAGAAGCTCGACTACCTGTCACGGCTCATCGCCCGCGGTACTGCGCAAAAGCATTTCAGCCCAGGCGCCTGATGGCGCCATCCGCCCTGCGAATCAGTGGAAACCTGCCCTGTGCCGACCGGCGGCGGTGAGCCGGTTCACAGCCTGACGGCCGGTACCTCGCATGTGCCGTGCCGCGCTGCTAGTCTTCCTAACCCGGATATCAAAAAGCCATAAGATCCGAGTCGTTATGCTAGGGCGTCTGATCATTTTCTGCAGTCTGCTGGTCTTTTGCGGCCAGGCCGCTGCGCTGACCATCTACAAGTACGTCGACAAGAACGGCGTGGTGACCTATAGCGACCAGGCCGCGCCTGGCGCGCAGGTGTTCGTGTTCAACGATCGCATGGTCGAGCGCCTGGACAACCAGGTGAAGCTGGAGACCAAGAAGCACGAAGCCGGCGAAACCCTGCTGATTCGCAACGATCTCTATGCCCCGGTGGAAATCGAGCTGAAGCTGGAGCAGGTTCAGAACGCCGTCGGCGCGCCGGACAAACCGATTCGTTGGGTACTGCCGCCACGCAGCAAAATCCGCCTGGCTACGCTAACCGCGCAGGATGCATCGAAACCGCTGCGCTACAAACCGAAGCTGCGTTATGCCCTCGGCGATCCACGCCAGCAGCCGAGCATCCATCGTTATCCGCTGCCCTGGCGTGGCGGCCCATTCCGTCAGACCCAGGGTGCCAATGGCACCTATAGCCACTTCACCGCCAAGGGCCGTTACGCGGTGGATATCGCCATGCCCGAGGGCACGCCTATCGTCGCTGCGCGCAGCGGCGTGGTGGTGAAGACCGAGAACCAGCAGAGCGGCCGCGGCAACAACCCTGCCGGCAACTTCGTGCGCATCCTGCATGACGACGGCACCATGGGAGTCTACCTGCACCTGATGAAGGGATCGGTCAGCGTGCGCGAGGGCCAGCGCGTGGAAACCGGCAGCCTGCTGGCGCGCTCGGGCAACACCGGCAACAGCACCGGCCCGCACCTGCACTTCGTTGTGCAGCGCAACGTCGGCCTGGCGGTCGAGTCCATCCCCTTCAACTTCCGTCAGCCGGTCAACAGCCTGCCCAACTTCGCGGTCGGCGGCGAATAGCCCGGTTGCGCATCGCGCTACCACCTCCCTCCTGAGCCTTCCCCGAATTCGCCGCGTCTTAGCGCATCGTCAATGCTCTCGTCGTTGCGCGGTGTCAGCGGTGCGCATGGCGCACCGTGATCTTCGCACCTCTGTGCCTTAAGCCAGCCCTTCCTGATGTCGCCTGTGTAATGGACACGTCCGCCGCTTGCGCGACGCAGGCGGAAGTCGGCCTTCCGCCTGTCGTTCGCCACCCGGCGAGCGGAAAGGATCTTTCACCTGGCGGAACGCCTAAACCCTTCTATATCAAGGGCTTCAGCTGTTGGCACCGCTATTGCTATTTCACAGGAAAACGGGTGTCCGACTATGGCTATCAATTCCGACTACGTACAGAGCATGGCAACCCAACTGGCCCAATTTGAAGTACAGGGCCAGTTGAGCAAGACCAACCGCAACCAGGCGGTCTACAAGGCACAGCTGAGCGCGGTGACGACCCTGGATAGTGCGCTGAAAGCCTTCAAGTCCGCCGCCAGCGGTTTGAAGAGTGCTGGCAGCAGCATGTTGATCAACAGTGCAACATTCAGTCAGGAAGGCTATGCCTCTGCCACCGTAGGCAGTTCCGCCGTGGTCGGGACCTATGATTTCTTCGTTGAGCAACTGGCCAGCAAGAGCCAGGTTGCTGTGGAAGGCCTACAGAACGGCGATTTGGGCAGTGGCACCCTGACCCTCGGGCAGGGCAGCAAGAGTTTCACCATTGACCTGTCGACCACCGCCACGCTTGAGCAGCTGGCTGCCGCGATCAACGAGGCCCCCGACAATAGTGGCCTCAAGGCAACACTGGTACGTAGCAACGGCGATATCAATCTGGTGCTCACCAGCGAGAAGACCGGCGCAGATCAGGCCATCAGCGTGGCCGCCAACGGCAACGCTGCCGTGCAGGCTTCAGTTGGAAACAAGCGTGATCTGTCTGTGGCCAAGGATGCCATCGTGCGACTCGGCGGCGAGGACGGCATCGAGCTGCGCAACGCCGGCAATACTTTCGACAACGTTATCGACGGCGTCAGCCTGACGTTCAACAAGGTTCAAAAAAGTGGCGATGCACCGATCTCCGTCGATATTGCCCAGGACAAGAAGGCCACCAAGGAAAAAGTACAAAGCTTCATTACGGCTTTCAATACGTTGATGTCCAGCTTCGACTCGCTGACTGCCAGTGGTGGTGAGAAAGGCAGTCGTGGGGCTCTGGCGGGTGACGCCAGCGTGCGGGCTATCGAGAGCATGCTCAATCAGGTGGTCCGCAGCTCTTTCGGCGGTGCCAGCCTGATCGAGTTCGGTATTTCGGCTGACCGCAATGGCAAGTTGACCATCGATAACGCTCGCTTCGAGAAGGCCGTTGCAGCGAATCCGGAAGGCCTTGAGAAAATGTTCTCAGACAAGGGTGGGCTGCTTGAGACGCTGGACAAGAACCTGGCGGTCTATACCAGCAGTGCCGGGTGGCGTGCTGGCAAACCGTAAAGACACGCTCAACAACCAACTGCGTCGTATAGACCAGCAGCTCGACACCATCCAGAAGCACTACGACAACTACTACAACCGCTACCTTCGCCAGTACACCAGTCTCATGCAGACCATGGCGGCGATGGAGCAGACCACCGGAATGTTCTGATGACTGCTTACAACCTCAACGAAAGTTACGACAGCTACCGCACCGTGGATCTCGAGGCGCGTGCCGCCGCCGCCTCGCCATACGAGCTGGTACTGGTGCTGTTCGACGGCCTGCTCGATGAGCTGGCGCGCGCCCGCGGGCACATCGAGGCCAAGCGTTACCAACAGAAGGGCCAGTCTCTGGAGAAGTGCCTGAACATTCTCAACGGCCTCAATTGGCGCCCTCGATTACGAGAACGGCGGCGAGCTGGTGCAGGGGCTGGCGCGGCTTTACGACTACTGCATCTATCGCCTCTCCGACGTCAGCGTCAGCCTGTCGCTGGAAGGCCTGGACGAAGTGGTCGGGCTCCTCGGTGTGTTGCGCGAGGGCTGGGAAGGCGTGAATGCAACGCACAAGTGAACTGCGCGCGCTGCAGCAACTGCACGCCCAGTTGGCAGAGGCGTTGGAGCAAGGCGACTGGACGCGGATCGGCGAGATCGATTCGGTGATCCGCTCCTGCCTGCAACTGCTGGCCGGGTTGTCGAGCGTCAGCGATGAGGTGCTTGAGGCCAAGGAGCAGCTGCGAAAGCTGCACGAGCAGGCACGCATCGCCTGCGCAGAGGAATGCGAACGGGTGCGTCGGTTGTTGCTGACGCATCTGGAGTACGCCGAAGGGCGTAGCGCTTACATGCGCGTCGACCTGTACCAAGCCGGGAGATAAAGGGTGCTGCAACTGATCAATGCCAATGCTCGGCTTAGCTCGAGCGGCTCCGCTGAGCAAACGCTGCCGTCGGGTTTCGCCCAGGCGGGCAGCGCCGATGATGCGACCCGGTCGTTCGATCAGCAGATGGCCGTGCAGGGCTTCGCCGCTGCTGATGTGCAAGCGTTGCACACTGCAAGCATCACGCCCGAGGCCATCCACGTCAGCGAGGCGGATGCCGAGCAGTGGCTGGCCAGTGTGCTGGGCCAACAGGCCGTGCGCATCGAGGCGCGTGAAGCGCCGGAGGCAGAGCAGGACCCGCAAGTACGTGAGGAGCAGGCCGAGCCAGTCGAGCAGACTGCCGCGTTGCCTGCAGCGGTTCTCAGCCAGACGCCAACACCGCCTCGTGAGCAGCAACTGCCGGCGGATACGTCGCGTGCCGCCAATGCTGCGGTGCTCGGCCAGTCGCCATCGGCAGTCGCAGAACCCGTGGCAGCGCCGAGGCCTCTGATGGCCGCCGAGGTCGCGCCGATGACTGCCTCGCCACTGGTGATGGATGAAGTCGTCGAGGCGAGGGTCACCGAGCGCCTGCCGAGCGGCACCACGGACAGCGACAAGGCAACGCCGGGCACTGCTACCTCCACTTCGGCCGCTGCTGCGCCGCTGGCCGCTGAGCGTCCGCTCAAGTTGCATGCACCGCAGGCGCAGTGGGGCGAGCAGATGCTGGCCAGCCTGCGTGAGCATGTCGATCTGCAGATCAATCAGCGCATTCAGAACGCCACCATCCGCCTCGATCCGCCGGAGCTGGGCAGCCTGGAGATTTTCCTCAGCCACGAGTCCGGGCGCCTCAGTGTGCAGCTGTCCGCGGCCAATGCCGATGTGGCGCGCCTGCTGCAGCAGACCAGCGAGCGCCTGCGCCAGGAACTGGTGGGGCAGAACTTCGTGCAGGTCAACGTGCAGGTGTCCGCTGATGCTCAGGGTGGCCGCCAGCAGCAACAGGCGCAGGCCTGGCGTAACGAGGACGAGGTGGCTGCCGCCGCCGCGTTGCCGGTCGGCGGCGGGCCTGGCGCTGCGAAATCGTCCAGCGATGTGCTGGTCACCGTTTAATTTCCCGTTAGTGAATCGAGATCAGTCATGACAATGCCGCGCGCCCTCCTGCTGCTGGTTATCTTCAACACCCTGGTGGTGATCGGCGGCACCATCTTCAACTACGCCACGCTCAAGTCCATGCAGAGCGGCCAGCCCGTGCTCGGTATTTCCGCCGGCGACGCAGGCAGCGAAGAGCAGGAGACCCCGAGCGAATATCGCTTCTTCCCCATCGAGAAAGTCATCGTCAGCCTGCAGGGCGAGACCCGCGAACACTACTTCGTCCTGGACCTGGTGCTGCAGGCCGATCTGGAAACCGATCCTAAGAAGCTCGAGCAGATCGATCCCATGGTGCGTAATTCGGTGGTGGCGTATCTGTCCTCGATGACCTTCGAGAAGTTGCGCGGCATGCCCATTCCCGAGCTGCAGGGCGCCCTGGAAAGGGTGCTGTCAGATGATTTCGCCAGCAAGAAACTGGCGATGCCCTTCGCCAACGTGTTGGTCAGCAAGCTGATCGTCCAGTAGGGCGCTGCACGCGACTGCGCTGGAACCGGAGCCGAATATCCATGAACGCCAACTGCGCCATCGACTACCGCTACGCCGCTGAACAGGGCGGTGCCGCGCTGTTCGCCCCAGGGGCCGAGCAGAAGTGGCTGTTGCAGTACCTGCCGCTGGTCAAGCGCATCGTCAGCCAGCTGGCGCTGCAGGCCAACCAGGTGCTCGACCGCGAGGACATGGAGCAGATCGGTCTGATGGGGCTGCTCGAATGCCTGCGTCGCTACGGTACGCCGGACGAGCAGTTCGGGCGTTTCGCCGCGTTGCGCATACGTGGCGCGATCCTCGATGAACTGCGTCGCCAGGACTGGCGGCCGCGTCAGGTGCGTCAGCAGACGCACAAGATCCGCGATGCCATTCGCCAGCTGGCGCGGCAACTGGGGCGTGTGCCGCAGGAGGAGGAGATTCTTCAGGCGGCCGGGATAAACGCCAAGGAATACCAAGAGTTTCTCCAGGCCGACGCCTGCGAAGCCATCGAAAGCCTCGATGAACTGCTGCAGAACGGCCATGAGGGCTTCGCCTGTGGCGGCAGCGCGGTCGAAGAGCGGGTGCTCAAGGAGCGTTTGCTGACCCAGGCGCTGAGCCAGCTCAGCGAACGCGAGCGTCTGGTGCTGACCCTTTACTACCAACACGAGCTGAGCCTCAAGGAAATCGCCCTGGTGCTGGAGCTGAGCGACGCGCGCGTCTGCCAGTTGAGCAAGCAGGCGATTGCCAAGGCCAGCCGTTACCTGAACGAGAGAGGCTAGGGTGCAGAAGTTATTAGGTGCATTGATCATCGTCGCCTGCGTGCTCGGAGGCTACGTCATGGCCCATGGCGAGCTGGCGATGCTCTGGCAGCCGGCCGAAGTGATCATCATCGTCGGCGCCGGTTTTGGCGCGCTGGTGGTGGCCAACCCCAAGGACGTGCTGCTGGAGATGCTGCACCAGATCAAGGGTGTGTTCGTCTACAAGAAGCGTGGCGAGGAGTTCCAGCGCCAACTGCTGATGATGCTCTATGAACTGCTGGAAATGGTCGACGTGGGCGGCCTCAAGGTACTCGATGCGCATATCGAGGAGCCGGAGCAGAGCGACCTGTTCGCCAAGTACCCGCTGATCCGTCAGGAGAAGAACCTGATGGCCTTCATCGCCGACAACTTCCGTCTGATGGCCATGGGCAAGATCAGCGCGCATGAACTGGAAGGCTTCCTCGAGCAGGAGCTGGAGGCCATGGAGCACGTGCTGATGCAGCCTTCGCGCTCGCTGCACAAGATCGGCGAGGCCATGCCGGGCTTCGGCATCCTCGCGGCGATCCTCGGTATCGTCATCACCATGGGCAACATCGGCGGCTCGGTGGCCGAGATCGGTGCCCACGTGGCGGCGGCACTGGTCGGCACCTTCCTCGGCATCTTCATGTGCTATTGCGTGATGGAGCCGTTGTCGAGTGCGATGGGCCAGCGCATCAAGACCGAGATGTCTGCGCTTGAGTGCGTGCGTACCACCCTGGTCGCCCACGTCGCCGGCAAGCCTACGCTGCTGGCGGTGGATGCCGGGCGCAAGCTGATCGAGCAGGACGTCAAACCGGCGTTCAAGCAGCTGGAGATCTGGGTCAACCGTTACGAAGATGAAAGGGATGCCGCATGAAACCGCGCGGCGGTGACGGCCACGAGATCATCATCAAGCGGCGTGGCAAGAAGGGCGGCCACGACGAGCATGGCGGTGCCTGGAAGGTGGCCTTCGCCGATTTCACCATGGCCATGATGGCGCTGTTCATGGTGCTGTGGATCATCCAGCCGCAGACCCAGGACGCCAGCCGCGCCAACGCCGACATGCTGAACAATCCGCTGGTCGATGGTGGTGCCGGCATCTTCGATGGCACCAGCACCACGCCGCTGGATCTCGATGGTGTGCCGGTGCAGGTCGCCCCGCGCCGCGATCCAGAGAATCGCGCGCGCACGCCCCAGGAAGATCCCGGTGCGGCCCTGGGCGAGGGGCTGCCGGGGGAGCCGCGTCGACCGCATTTCGCCGAGCCGCTGCAGATGCAGGAGCTGGCCAAACTGATGAAAGAGCTGGCCCTGCAGCTGGATGCCGAGGCCAACATCGAAGTGCAGGTGGTACCGCAGGGCTTGCGCATCCTGATCAAGGACGATGCGCAGCGTTTCATGTTCAACCGCGGCAGCTCCCACCTGAATCCGCACTTCGAAACCCTGCTGCGGCGTCTCGCCGGCATTCTGGGGCGTGTGGAAAACCATCTGATCATTAGCGGCCACACCGACTCCATGCCCTATCGTGGCGTGGTCGGTGGCTACAACAACTGGAACCTATCCGGCGACCGTGCGCTGCGTGCGCGCAACGTGCTGGTCGAGGCGGGCCTGCCGACCGGCAACGTGCTGCAGGTTGCCGCGCAGGCAGACGGCATGCCGCTGCTGCCGAACGATCCGGAGAATGGGGCCAATCGCCGTATCGAGCTGCTGTTGCTGACCAGCCAGGCCGAAGGCCTGTATCGCGAGTTGTTCGGCGAGGCTCAGGTGCGGGCGGAGGTCCGTGCCGAAGGCGTGAAGCTCAGCGTGCCGGAATCCTGAGCGATGAGGTCTCTTGGTCTACGGATTGCGGACCTGGCAGTAGACCTGTCGGGTCTCCAGCGCATAAAGGCAGCCGTCGAGACTGGTCAGGCGAATGGTCGAGCCCTTGTGGCGGCCCGTAGAGCAGATTGAACACCAGTTCGTCGTCGATCTCGCTGGCCAGCCCGGTGACCTGGCCGTCCTCGACGCGCAGGCGGTAGTTACCGAGGAAGCCATAGTCGACCACGCCCGAGGTCTCCAGAATACTGGCGCCCTGACGGGTCATGGCATAGAAGCGGCCGTTGCTTACCTGCAGACTGTGGCTGATGTCCAGCACCTGCCCATTGCTCAACTGCACCTGACCGGTGGACCGATAGCGACCATCGAGTTCGGCGCTGGATATGAAGCTCAACCACAGGGCCAGCATGCTCAGGAGCATGCCCACGGCCGTGACGAACATGATCAGCAACCAGCCGCCGCTGATCCCGCACTGCTTGCTCTTGCTCATGGCAGACACCTGCTCAGCTGGGTGTCGGCGACCTGATCCAGTTGGCTTTCGTGCATCATCAGCGAGCGAGCGCCGCCGTTGGGCTGCAGGCACAGCAGCTCATAGAAACCGCTATGCAGGCGTAGCACCAGGGTTGCCGGTTTGCTGGCCAGCACCGCAAGCCGGCTGGTCAGCCCGTGTGTTTGCAAAATCAGCTGCTGCAGGCGCTGCGAGTCATGATCGATGTAGTGGACGTGTAGCGAGCCCAGGTTCATTTCGCTGCTGAGCAGGTCCTTGGGCTGGCTGATGTGATACAGCGCCGCGAACAAGGTGAGACCGATGATGCTGAAAATGCTCAGCAGGATCAGCCAGGATGTTCGTTGGCGACTATGGCGCTGTAGAAAGGCGGGTTGCGCTGCCGGTGTATCTAGCGTTTCGCTGACGGTGCCAGTGTCGTCGATGCTTGGCGGCTCGACCAGGTAGTTGGGGTTGAGCAGATAGCCGCGGCGCGGCAGGGTCTGGATGATTTCCCGGTTTTTCTCGTCGCCCAGTATCTGGCGCAGGGTGTAGATCTGCTGGTTGAGGCTGCCCTGGCCTACGACCCGGTCTGCCCAGGCATGGTTCATCAGCTCTTCGCGCGATACCACATCGCCGGGTTCCTGCAACAAGCGCTCGAGCAGGCGGCTGCCGGAGTAGCCCAGGTCGATCTTCTCCTCGATGCCGTCCTTGACCAAGGTCAGTTGATAGAGCGCGGGATAGAAATGTGCGTAACAGTCAGGCCGCCCGGTCCTGATGATCAGGCAGGTGATGTTGCTTCCCGGCTCGCTGGCCAAAGTCTCCGTGCTGGTATTCATACGGTCCTAGAGATGAGCGGAACTTCCGAGCGGGGAATTTTCTGAGGAGCAAACGGTCGGCATTCTGGCGTCATGAAATCGGAGTGGCAAGTCTTGTGCCAACCAGCGCCTGCTCCGCGAGGGCAGTCTGCCAGGGAAATACCTGTCAGTTCGCCGCTGAAGTAAAGCAGATTGCCGAGAATCGCCAGACGACGAACATCATGTCATCGCTTCGTGACGGTTGAAAAACGTGACGGCGGGGGGAGTTTTGCGGGAATGAGAAACGCCCCGGCGATGCGGGGCGTAAGAGGGGGGCGCAATCCGTTGCGCCTGGATGACGCGAGATCAGCCCAGCAGGGACATGACCATGCCGGGCATTTGGCCGGCTTGCTTGAGCATGGAGATGCCGGACTGCATCAGCATGCTGTTCTTGGTCATGTTGGCGCTTTCCTTGGCGAAGTCGGCGTCCATGACACGGCCTTTGGCCATATCGGTGTTGTCCTTCATGTTGCTCAGGTTGTTGGCAGTGTGGTTCAGGCGATTGATGTTGGCACCGAACTGGGCGCGCAGTTCACCGATGGTGTCCAAGGTATCGCTGAGGGTGTCGATCATGCCGTTGGCAGCGGTGGTGTCGGCGCCAGCGATGTCGGTGCCTGCGCCCGATGCAGCGCCGGAGCCGGCTGCGTATTTGGTGGAGGCACCGTCCAGGGCGGTGGTCAGGCTGGTCAGCTGGGTGCTGACGTCCAGTTCCAGGGTCTCGGCAGCACTGGCGCCGATCTGGAAGTTCAGGGCAGCGGAGAACTTGCCATCGGTACCGTCGGTGGTGGTGCCGTCACTGAACAGATTCTCGCCAGCGTACTTGGTGTTCTTGACGATATTGCCCAGCTCTTTGCCCAGCTCGTCGTATTCGGCCTGCATGGCGTCACGGTCTTTTTCGCTGGCGGTGGCGTTCGCTGCCTGAGTGGCGAGGTCTTTCATGCGCTGGACGATGTCGGTCATCTCGGTCAGCGCGCCTTCGGCGGTCTGCAGCAGGGAGATGGAGTCGCCGGTGTTGCGGATGGCAACGTCCATACCGCGCGATTGAGCGCTCAGACGGGTTGCAATCTGCAGGCCAGCGGCGTCATCGGCGGCGCTGTTGATGCGCAGGCCGGTGCCCAGGCGCTGCTGATTGGTGCCCAGGGCGTTGTTGGTCTTGTTCAGGTTGGTCTGAGTAACCAGCGAGGAGTAGTTGGTATGAATCGACAGAGCCATGGTCGTGATCCTTCAGTTGAGTGAAGCTGGCTGTGATTGCCTGCTGTAAGGGAAGGGCGACCGGCTTTTGGCGCTGCTTAAATGGCGATGACGATTTTTTCTCCAGCGCCGCCGATGAGGCCTTTAGCGCGGCCTTATGTAATGAAAACGGCGACCCGAAGGTCGCCGTTGTCGTATTGCCAGGGCTGGATCAGCCGATTTCGATCATCTCGAAATCCATCTTGCCGACGCCGCAGTCGGGGCACAGCCAGTCTTCCGGCACGTCTTCCCAGCGGGTGCCGGGGGCGATGCCGTCATCCGGCCAGCCCTGGCTCTCGTCGTAAATCAGTCCACAGACCACGCATTGCCACTTCTTCATATCGACCTCGGGTGAATCTCACGGTGCCGGCACGCTACCGCAATTGCACGGATGCGCCAAGCCGGCTGGCGGCAATCGTCGCCAGCCGGGGGCCAACCAAAGTCGGGTCGTGCGATAGACGACCCGTGTCGCGTTAGCGAGCGGCCATCAGCGGGTCGGTCAGCGCCATGCCATACATCGTCACCAGCGCGATCACGCCGGCTACGGCCAGGTAGTACAGCGTCGGCAGAATGGTCTTGCGCAGGGTGATGCCTTCGCGCCCGAGCAGGCCGACGGTCGCCGAAGCCGCCACCACGTTGTGAATGGCGATCATGTTGCCCGCCGCTGCACCGACCGACTGCACTGCCACCATCATCGCCCCGGACACGCCGATCAGCTCGGCTGCATTGAGCTGGAACTGCGACAGCATCAGGTTGGACACAGTGTTGGAGCCGGCGATGAAGGCGCCCAGTGCGCCCACGGCCGGTGCGAAGAACGGATACACGCCACCAACGCTGTCGGCCACCAGTTGCGCCATGGCCACCGGCATCGACACCAGGTCGCTGCCGTTGACCCCGGAGTTGATCAGGATACGCACCATGGGGATGGTGAAGATCAGCACGAAGCCCGCACCGAGCAGGGTCTTGCTCGACTCGCCCACCGCCGCCTTCAGTTCGGAGAAGCGCATGCGATGGAGGAAGAAGGTCACCAGCACCACCATGCACAGGATGCCACCCGGCAGGTACAGCGGCTCGATGGTGCCGGACACGCCGGTCTCACCGAGGATGTCCTTCCAGCCGAAGGTAAAGCTCATCAGTGCCGCTTTCACCTCGGGGAAGGTGCGCGAGATCACCAGGAACACCGCCAGCAGCAGGTAGGGCGCCCACGCCATGGGTACCGAAATCGGCGCCTTGCCGGCCACCTCTTCCAGTTTCATTTCGATCTTGCCCATCCAGTCGGACGGCCAGTCCTTGGCATCGGCGAAGTCCCAGGTGTCCTTGGGCAGCAGAAAGCCGGCCTTGGCCGCCGGTACCACGATGGCCAGGCCGACCAGGGCGCCGATCATCGAGGGGAATTCCGGGCCGAGGAACACGCCGGCCGCCATGTACGGCAGTGAGAAGGCGAAGGCGGTGAAGATAGCGAACGGCGCGATGGCCAGGCCTTCCTTCCAGCTCTGATTCTTGCCGAAGAAGCGGGTCATGATCATCACCATGATCAGCGGCATCAGCAGGCCGATCAGGCCGTGGGTGATGGCCACGCGTGAATAGATCAGGTGGAAGAAGGTTTCCCAAGTGCTGCCGGTAGCCGCCAATTGCTCGGTGATGCCGGTTCTGTCCAGACCGGCGCCGACGCCCACCAGGATCGGCGTACCCACCGCACCGAACGACACCGGTGTGGATTGCACCATCATCCCCAGTACCACCGCAGCCAGTGCCGGGAAGCCCAGTGCCACCAGCAGCGGTGCGGCCACTGCGGCCGGGGTGCCGAAGCCGGAGGCGCCCTCGATGAAGCAGCCAAACAGCCAGGCGACGATCAGCGCCTGCACGCGGCGGTCCGGGCTGATGTTGGAGAAACCCCGGCGAATCGCCGCGATGCCACCAGAGTGCTTGAGGGTGTTCAGCAGCAGGATAGCGCCGAAGATGATCCACAGGATCGAGGCCGTGAGAATCAGCCCCTGCAAGCTGGAGGCAATGACCCGGTTGAGGGACATGTCCCAGGCCAGCAGGCCGATCAGGGCGGTGAGGACGAACACCAGCGGCATCGCGTACTTGGCCGGCCAGCGAAAGCCGATCAGCAGTACACCCGCCAGTACCAGTGGCACGAAGGCCAGGATGGACAGCAGCGTTTGACTCATGGGTTGGTTCCTTCTTTTTCTTGTGAACCACAGTTTTCCGGGGATACCCGGCGCCACGCATCTGGAAGAGCCGGGCACTACGGCGCCGGCCTTTCCGCGAGCCGCGACGGCAGGGATCACCCATCGCCGCGCTCATGCTCGAAAGCCCCGACGGCTAGAAACCGTCAGGGCTTGTTACTGCTCGGTGGGAGGCTTTCAGGCCATCCACGGCTGCGAACTCGCTTTGTGTGGGAGCGGCTGGGCGTCATCCCGCTTTAGCCGCGACAAGCAAGCGATAGAAAGCTCGCGGCTCAAGCCCTCCTACAGTCGTTCAAACCTCCTCTTTGAAACGCAACCGCCAGGCATGCAGCAGCGGCTCGGTGTAACCGGACGGCTGCCCGCGGCCCTTGAACACCAGGTCACTGGCGGCGCGGAAGGCATGGGAGCGCTCGAAGTTCGGCGCCATCGGGCGGTAGGCCGGATCTCCGGCATTCTGCCCGTCGACCACCTGCGCCATGCGCTGCAGGGTCTCGCGCACCTGGTCCTCGCTGACCACGCCGTGGTGCAGCCAGTTGGCGATGTGTTGAGCCGAGATGCGCAAGGTGGCGCGGTCTTCCATCAGGCCGACGTTGTGAATATCCGGCACCTTGGAGCAGCCGACGCCCTGCTCGACCCAGCGCACCACGTAACCGAGGATGCCCTGGCAGTTGTTGTCCAGCTCCTGCTGGATATCGCTGGCGCTCCACGGCCGCTCGGCGCTGACCGGCACGCTGAGCAGATCGTTGAGCAGGCTGTCGCGCTGGCTGGCCAGGTCGATCAACTCCAGCTCGCTCTGCACCGCCTGCACGTCGATCTGGTGATAGTGCAGGGCGTGCAGCACGGCTGCGGTCGGCGACGGCACCCAGGCGGTGTTGGCGCCGGCTTTCGGGTGGCCGATCTTCTGTTCGAGCATGGCCGCCATCAGATCCGGCATGGCCCACATGCCCTTGCCGATCTGCGCCTTGCCACGCAGGCCGCAGGCCAGGCCGACCAGCACGTTGTTGCGCTCGTAGGCCTGAATCCAGGCGCTGGATTTCATGTCGCCCTTGCGCAGCATGGCGCCGGCTTCCATGGCGGTGTGCATTTCGTCGCCGGTGCGGTCGAGGAAGCCAGTGTTGATGAAGGCCACGCGCGCGCTGGCGGCCTCGATGCAGGCCTTGAGGTTGATGCTGGTGCGCCGCTCCTCGTCCATGATGCCCATTTTCAGGGTATTGGCTGGCATGCCCAGTAGTTGCTCGACGCGACCGAACAGTTCGTTGGCGAAGGCCACTTCGAACGGCCCGTGCATCTTCGGTTTGACGATATAGACGCTGCCGGTGCGCGAGTTACCGCGGCGCTTGAGGTCATGCAGGGCGATCAGGCTAGTGACCACCGCATCGAGGATGCCCTCGGGAATTTCCAAGCCTTCACCGTCGATGATCGCCGGGTTGCTCATCAGGTGGCCGACGTTGCGGATGAACAGCAATGAACGACCGTGCAGGGTCAGTTCGCCGCCATCGGCTGCGGTGTAGACGCGATCCGCATTGAGACGGCGGGTGATGCGCTTGCCGCCCTTGTCCAGGTCCTCGGCCAGGTCACCCTTCATCAGGCCCAGCCAGTTGCGGTAGACCACCACCTTGTCGGCGGCGTCGACGGCAGCCACGGAGTCCTCGCAGTCCATGATGGTCGACAGCGCCGCCTCCATCAGCACGTCCTTCACTCCGGCGGCGTCGGTACGGCCGATGGGGCTACCCGCGTCGATCTGGATCTCGAAGTGCAGGCCGTTGTTCTTCAGCAGCACGGCGCTCGGCGTGGCAGCCTCGCCCTGGAAACCGACGAACTTCTCCGGTTGCGCCAGCGAAGTCTGCGCGCCGCTGCTCAGGGTTACCTGCAGTTGGCCGGCGACCACGGCATAGGCACTGGCATCTGCGTGCGAGCCCTGGGCCAGTGGGGCGGACTGGTCGAGGAATGAGCGGGCGAAGGCGATCACCTTGGCGCCGCGCACTTCGTTATAGCCTGGGCCTTTGCTGGCGCACCTTCTTCGCTGATGGCATCGGTGCCGTATAGGCGTCGTACAACGAGCCCCAACGGGCGTTGGCGGCGTTCAGCGCATAGCGCGCATTCATCACCGGCACGACCAGCTGTGGGCCGGCCTGGGTGGCGATCTCGCTGTCGACATTGGCGGTGGTCGCCTTGACCTGCTCCGGCTGCGGCAGCAGATAGCCGATGGAGCCGAGGAAGGCGCGGTAGGCGTTCATGTCAGTGATCGGCCCGGGGTTGGCGCGGTGCCAGCTATCCAGCTCGCTCTGCAGGCGGTCACGCTCGGCCAGCAACGCACGGTTGCGTGGCGCCAGGTCGTGCACCAGCGCATCGAAACCGCTCCAGAAGGCATTGGCCTCGACACCGCTGCCGGGCAGCACTTCGCTTTCGATGAATTGCTTGAGCTCGGCCGCTACCTGCAGGCGCTGACATTGCACGCGTTCGGTCATGTTGCTGTTCTCCTGTCTAATCGCTTGCTAGAGGGGGCCAGTCGTTGTCTGTTGGAACCCTCTTCCGTCACTTCGTGACACCTTCTCCCAGAGGAGAAGGTCATCAGTTGGCGGCTGCGCCGCATGTTTAAAGGGCCGCAATACCCGCCTTGGCCACTTGCGCATCCTGTTCGGCCTTGACCCCGGACACGCCGACGGCACCGACCACCTGGCCGTCCACCAGCACGGGTACACCGCCCTCCAGCGAGGTGATCAGTGGCGCGCTGACGAAGGCGGTGCGACCGCCGTTGACCATGTCCTCGTAGCCCTTGGTTTCGCGGCGGCCGATGGCGGCGCTGCGAGCCTTCTCGGTGGCGATGTAGGCGCCGATGGGTGCACAGCCATCGAGGCGCTCCAGGGCCAGCGGATGACCGCCGTCGTCGACCACGGCGATGGCCACGGCCCAGCCCTGTTGCTGCGCTTCGCTGCGTGCCGCCTGGAGGATCTGGCTGACTTCGCTCTGGCTGAGTACGGCTTTGTGTTGCATGGCATACCTCGTGTTCTTGGTTTTTCTCCCTTCTCCCGTTAATGGGAGGAGGGCTGGGGGAGAGGGTTCAGGCTTTCAGCCCATCGCCTCCTCGATGATCTCGATCCAATGGCGTACCGGCGTACGCCCGGCGCCGTCCAGATGGGTCTGGCAGCCGATGTTGGCGGTGACGATGGCATCCGGTTTGCCACTTTCCAGGGCGTTCAACTTGTTGTCGCGAAGCTGCCGCGACAGCTCCGGCTGGGTCAGCGAATAGGTGCCGGCCGAGCCGCAGCAGAGGTGGCTATCCGGCACGGCGGTCAGGCCGAAACCGAGGCGCGTCAGTACGCCTTCCACCGCGCCACCGAGCTTCTGCGCATGCTGCAGGGTGCAGGGGCAATGGAAGGCCAGGCGCTGCTCGGCACGTACCTGCAGCTGTTCCAGGGCCTCGCCCTGCAGCACCTCGACCAGATCCTTGGCCAGGGCGCTGACCCGCGCCGCCTTGCTCGCATAAGCCGGGTCGCTGGCGAGCAGGTGGCCGTAATCCTTGACGAAGGCGCCGCAGCCGCTGGCGGTCTGCACGATGGCCTCGGCACCGGCTTCGATGGCTGGCCACCAGGCGTCGATGTTCTGCCGCGCGCGTTGCAGCCCGGCTTCCTGGGCGTTGAGGTGATAGTCCACGGCGCCGCAGCAGCCGGCTTCGTGGATCGGCGTGACGCTGATGCCGAGGCGATCCAGCACGCGCGCGCTGGCGGCATTGGTGTTGGGCGACAGCCCCGGTTGCACGCAGCCTTCGAGCATCAGCACGCGGCGTGTGTGCTGCGTGGTCGGGCGCGGCTTGGCCGGGCGAATCTCGCGCGGCAGCTTGGCCTTGAGTGCGGCCGGCAGCAGCGGGCGCAGGGCCAGACCGGTCTGGGTCAGCGCCTTGAACAATGCCGGGCGCGGCACCACGGTGCGCAGGCCCTGGCGCAGCAGGCGCTCGTTCAGCGGTCGAGCTACCTGGCTTTCGGCGACTTCGCGGCCAATATCCAGCAGGTTGTGGTACTGCACACCGGACGGGCAGGTGGTTTCGCAGTTGCGGCAGGTCAGGCAGCGGTCCAGGTGCTTCTGGGTCTTGGCTGTGACTTCGTTACCTTCGAGCATCTGCTTGATCAGGTAGATACGCCCGCGCGGGCCGTCCAGCTCGTCGCCGAGCAGCTGGTAGGTCGGGCAGGTGGCGTTGCAGAAGCCGCAGTGTACGCAGGAGCGCAGAATGCGTTCGGCTTCCTCGGCGCGCGGCAGGCGCTTGGCCTGTTCACTCAAATTGGTCTGCACGTCTTATACCTCGGCGTACATGCGGCCAGGGTTGAAGATGCCCTGGGGGTCGAGCTGGTTTTTCAGCTGGCGCTGGTAGCGCAGCAGCGGTGCAGCCAGCGGCTGGAAAGGTTGTGCCTGGCCGGCAGCGAAGCAGGTGGCGTGGCCGCCGAGCTTGGCCGTCACGCGCTGGATCAGTTCGCCGTCGGCGTCGGTCTTCAGCCAGCGCTGCGCGCCGCCCCAGTCGATCAGCTGGCGGCCGGGCACATCGAGAAGGCCGCTGTTGGCCGGCAATGACAGGCGCCACAGCGTGCCGCTGGCGCTGAAGAACGGCAGGCGCTGTTCGCGCAGCTCATGCCAGTAGCCGTTGTCGATCTCCTCGCCACCCAGGCGCTGACGTGCGGCCAGCACCGAACCCTCGCCGCCCTCCAGGCGCAGGTGCAGCGCCGCTCCGTCATGGCTGGCGGCGCTGATCGGCAGCGGCTGCTGGCCCCATTCGGCGAGTTTGTTCAGGGCATGCAGGGCGCCCACTTCCAGGCGCAAGCTGAGCACCTGGCGCGGTTTGGGCAGCACCTTGATCGACACCTCGGCGAGCAGGCCGAGGCAGCCGAAGCTGCCGGCCATCAGGCGCGACAGGTCGTAGCCGGCGACGTTCTTCATCACCTCGCCGCCGAAGCGCAGCAGCTTGCCCTGGCCGGTGATCACCCGGGTGCCGAGCACCTGATCACGCACTGAGCCGGCCCAGGGCCGACGCGGGCCGGACAGCCCGGCGGCGACCATGCCGCCCAGGGTGGCGCCGTCGCCCAGGTGCGGCGGCTCGCACGGCAACATCTGGTTGTTCGCCTCCAGCGCGGCCTCGATCTCGGCCAGCGGCGTGCCGGCGCGGGCAGTGAGTACCAGTTCGGTAGGGTCGTAGCTGACGATGCCGCGATGCTGGCGAGTATCCAGCACTTCGCCGCTGGTGGCACGGCCCAGATGGGCCTTGCTGCCGCTGCCCTGGATGCGCAGCGGCGTGGCGCTGTTGAGCGCGTGGTTGACTTGTTCCAGCAGCGCGGCGCTGGCATCGAAATCATGCTGCATCAGAAGCGCTCCAGTTCCGGGAAGGGCAGTTGGCCGTGGTGCACGTGCATGGCGCCGAACTCGGCGCAGCGGTGCAGGGTGGGGATATCTTGCCCGGATTGAGCAGGCCACTGGGGTCGAACGCCGCCTTCACCGCGTGGAACAGGGTGATCTCGTCGCTGTTGAACTGTGCGCACATCTGGTTGATCTTCTCGCGGCCGACGCCGTGTTCGCCGGTGATGCTGCCGCCGACCTTGACGCAGAGTTCGAGGATCTTGCCGCCGATGGCCTCGGCGCGCTCCAGCTCGCCGGGTACGTTGGCATCGAAGAGGATCAGCGGGTGCATGTTGCCGTCGCCGGCATGGAATACGTTGGCCACGCGCAGGCCGTACTCCTCGGACAGCTCGGCGATGCCGCGCAAAACGCCGGGCAGCTCGCGACGCGGGATGGTGCCGTCCATGCAGTAGTAGTCCGGCGAGATGCGCCCGACTGCGGGGAAGGCGTTCTTGCGCCCGGCCCAGAATTTCACCCGCTCGGCTTCGTCGCGCGCCAGGCGCACGTCGGTGGCGCCGGCCTTTTCCAGCACCTCACGCACGCGCTCGCAGTCGTCGGCGACGTCGGCTTCGACGCCGTCCAGCTCGCAGAGCAGGATGGCTTCGGCCTCCACCGGGTAACCGGCGTGAATGAAATCTTCGGCGGCGCGAATCGCCAGGTTGTCCATCATCTCCAGGCCGCCGGGGATGATGCCGGCAGCGATGATGTCACCTACGGCACGGCCAGCCTTTTCCACCGAGTCGAAGGCGGCTAGCAGCACCTTGGCCACCTGCGGCTTGGGCAGTAGCTTGACCGTCACCTCGGTGACGATGCCGAGCATGCCCTCGGAGCCAGTGAACAGAGCCATCAGGTCGAAACCCGGCGCGTCCAGGGCGTCGCTGCCGAGAGTCATGAACTCGCCTTCGACGGTGAGGATGTCCACCTTGAGCAGGTTGTGCACGGTCAGGCCGTACTTCAGGCAGTGCACGCCACCGGCGTTCTCGGCGACGTTACCGCCGATGGAGCAGGCGATCTGCGACGACGGATCGGGGGCGTAATACAGGTCGAACGGCGCGGCGGCCTGGGAGATCGCCAGGTTGCGCACGCCGGGCTGTACCCGGGCGAAGCGGCCTTCGCGGTTGATCTCGAGAATCTGGTTGAAGCGGGCCATCACCAGCAGGATGCCCTTTTCCAGTGGCAGCGCGCCGCCAGACAGGCCGGTGCCGGCACCGCGCGCCACGACCGGCACGCCACGGGCGTGGCAGAGCTTGAGCAACTGCTGAACCTGCTCGATGCGCTCGGGCAGCACCACCAGCATAGGCGTGGTGCGATAGGCGGACAGGCCATCGCACTCGTAAGGCTTGAGGTCTTCCTGGGTGTGCAGGATGTCGAGGTCGGGCAGACGCTGGCGCAACTCGGTCAGCAGGGCGGCCTTATCGACCTTGGGCAGTGCGCCGTCGATGCGCTCGTCGTACAGAATGCTCATGGCAGGCTCAATCGTGAACGTTGTTTTTATAAGCGGTCATCCCGCGACCATGGGCCGTATGTTTAGGCTGCCTGAATTTTTACGTCCACCCTCCGTGCTGCTGGTAGGACCAGTTTCTTTCGTCAGCCTTTCACACAAAACTTGGCAAAGTGCTTATCCTCATGGGCTTTGATCATGGCTTCCGGATGTGACGTGCATGCTCGCGTCAGCTGGTACGACCAGTTGCAGGGAGGGTTGAAATGGACACGAGTCAGGGCGCTGCAAGACGTCAGGTCAGTGACGTGGTGGCCGAGCGCATTGAGCGGCTGATCGTCGATGGCGTACTCAAGGTGGGCCAGCCACTGCCATCGGAGCGGCGCCTGTGCGAGAAACTGGGCATTTCCCGCTCGGCGCTGCGCGAGGGACTCAAGGTGCTGCGTGGGCGTGGCATCATCGAGACCGCGCAGGGCCGTGATTCACGGGTGGCCAAGCTCAGCGGCGAGCGCGACGCCAGCCCGCTGATGCACCTGTTCAATTCGCAGCCGCGCACCCTGTATGACCTGCTGGAAGTACGCGGCCTGCTCGAGGGCGAGTCGGCGCGCCTGGCGGCGCTGCGTGGCACCGATGCGGATTTCGTCCTGCTGACCCGGCGTTACGAAGAGATGCTGGCGGCTCACGCGCAGGAGCATCCGGTCGACCCGCGCGAGCACGCACGCCTCGACCATGCCTTCCACCTGGCCATCTGCGAGGCTTCGCACAACCCGGTGCTGGTGCATACCCTGCAGTCGCTGACCGACCTGATGCTTAGCACCGTGTTCGCCTCGGTGAACAACCTCTATCATCGCCCGGCGCAGAAGCGGCAGATCGACCGCCAGCACTCGCGCCTCTACCACGCAGTGATCGAGCGCCTGCCGGAACAGGCCCAGCGCGCCGCGCGCGACCATATCAACAGCATTCGCGACAACCTGCAGGAAATCGAGCAGGAAGAGCAGCGCCTGGTGCGCGCGACCATGCGGTTGGAGGGCTGGGCGTAGGGCGGTGCGCCGGCCGTTGGTGGCGGGTTATGCTCGCTCTACATATTTGTAGGAGGGGCTTTAGCCGCGACCCTCCAGACCCGCTCGCCGCTGAAGCGCCTCCCACGTGGCATGGCCCCTACCTGAAGGTGCTGGTGACCACGCCATCTTCCACCACTTGCGCCTCGATCACCTTCTGGCTGCCCAGGTTGCGCACGCGGATGACTTCGCCTTCACGACCATTGGCCAGCGCCTCGCCGGTGGCCGAGGCGGATATGCCATCCTGGCTGGCGACGATGGTCACCTGCTGGCCGCGGCGAATCAGCAGCGGTGCGGTAAGCAGGTTCGGCGCGATCAGCTGGCCGGCGCGCACACGGCGCTTGGCACCCTGGCCGACCACCTCGTCGAAGCTGTTGTAGAAGCCTCTCGGCGCCTTGCCGATGTTCACTTCCTGCAGTTGCAGTTGCTCGGCGCTGATGGTCTGGCCGCGCTCGATCACCCGCGCGGCATGTACCACCGGCAGGAACACGCTGGCCTGCACCAGCGCCGTGACGCTCCAGCCGGAAGCATCGGCGCAGCTCACGTCCAGACGCTGGCGTGAGAGAGGGGAGGGATCGTCACTGCTGACCGCCACGCTCAGCGCCTGTGTGCAGACCGGCAGGCGTTCGGCGCTATTGAGCAGGGTGACGTTGAGGCTGTGGCGCTGCCCCTGCCAGGCCTGGCGTTTGGCTTCCTCGGCTAGCTTCTGCTGCATGTGTGTGGCGATGGCCTGGTCGATCTGACCTGCGGCATCTGCCTGTGCGTGTGCCAAATCCACAGTCAGCGCGGAGAAGAGGAAGAGCACCGACGCCAAGGCGGAAAAAGTCTTTCCGCTTTTCCCTTCGGCGATACGTAGATGCGGAAAAAGGGCGACGCGAATATCGCCGATCGATCTGTTAAATCCCTGATAAATCAATGCAGTACGGCTCTCTTATGGGTTGGGCACGCTTTGTGCTCAAGGCACCTGGGCACAACCTTGGGTGAAGGGTACCGGTGAATGAGTATACGGTTTGATGACGTGGTGGGCCTGCATTCGCGTGCGTTGGAACTGCGCATGCAACGCAGCGAAATCCTCGCAGCCAACCTGGCGAACGAAGACACGCCGGGCTTTCTTGCTCGCGATATCGATTTCGCCGGGGAAATGCAGCGGCTCGATCCGCAGCAGGCGTTCGCCGCCAGCAGCGCTGACCTCAAGTACCGCGTGCCGACCCAGCCGTCGCAGGACGGCAATAGCGTCGAGCTGAGTGTGGAACAGGCCGCGTTCTCCAAGAACAGCATGGATTTCCAGACCAGCCTGACCTTCATCAGCATGAAATTCCGCGGCCTGAAACAGGCCATCGAGGGACGCTGACCATGGCTTTCGATTCCATCTACCGCATCGCCGGCTCGTCGATGAACGCGCAGACCGTGCGCCTCAATACCGTGGCCAGCAACCTGGCCAACGCCGACTCGGCCGCGGCCAGCGCCGAAGATGTGTACCAGGCGCGCAAGCCGGTTTTCGCCGCCGTCTACAACAACGATCAGCTGACCCGTGGCGTGGGCATGGGCGGCGCCCATGTGCAGGTGCTCGATGTGGTCACCGCCGGTCGCGAGCCTGTGCGCCGTTACGAGCCGGACAACCCGCTGGCCGATGACAAGGGCTACGTGTTCTACGCCGACATCGATCAGATCGAGGAAATGACCGACATGATGTCGGCCACCCGCAGCTTCGAGACCAGCGTCGAAGTGCTCAATCGCCTGAAAAGCATGCAGCAGGGCCTGCTCAAGCTCGGAGAATCCTGATGGCCGCGGTCAGCAACAACAGCCAGAACAATCCCGCCTACAGCATCGACGAGGCGGTCAAGCAGTCGGTCAACGTCAGTGATGCGACCCAGCTGGAAAACAACTTCCTCACCCTGATGGTCGCGCAGATCCAGAACCAGGACCCGACCAAGCCGGTGGACAGCACCGAGTTCCTCAACCAGTTCGCTGCCATGAGCCAGGTCAAGAGCCTGGAGAACATGGCCTCGCTGAGCAAGAGCAACCTGGTGCTGCTGGATAACCTGCAGACCCTCACCGCCGCTGGCCTGGTCGGCCAGGAAGTGAAGGTCGCCACCGAGCAGCTGGAGCTGGGCACGGACAAGGTCAAGGGCGAGCTCAATCTCGAACACGCCGCCGGCAAGCTGGCCCTGGTGGTGACCGACAGCAACGGCGTGAAGAAGGAAATCGACCTGGGCTCCCAGTCGCCGGGTCGCGTGCCCTTCGAGCTGGACCCCGCGGCCCTTGGTCTGGCGCCGGGCAGCTATAAGGTCGAGGTCAAGAGCGACAGTGGCGAGTACCCCAAGGTCGAGGTGGCCGGCCGCGTCACCCAGGTGCGCGTCAGCGCCGAGGGGCCGGTGCTGGAAGTCGTCGGCATCGGCTCCGTGCCCTTCTACAACATCACCGAATTCGGCCAGGCGCAGACCGCCGGTCTGCTCTGAATCCACCCAGTCGTTCAATTCAAAGGTCCAGTCGCCATGAGTTTCAACATCGCCATGACCGGCCTCAGCGCCGTCAACGAACAGCTCAATACCATCAGCCACAACATCGCCAACGCCGGTACCACCGGCTTCAAGTCCTCGCGCACCGAGTTCGGCAGCATCTACGCCGACAGCCAGGCGATGGGCGTGGAAGTGCTGGCGACCACCCAGAGCATCAGTCAGGGCGGCTCCCTGGTGACCACCGGGCGCAGTCTCGACCTGGCCATTTCCGGCGGCGGCTTCTTCGTCACCCGCGGTGGCAATGGTGATGTCAGCTACACTCGTGCCGGTGTCTTCGGCGCCGATAAGGACAACAACATCGTCAACGCAGCCGGACAGACCCTGCAGGGTTACCCGGTGGATGCCGCCGGCAACCTGCAGGTAGGTGCCATGGGCGACCTGCAGCTGCAGACCGCCAACCTGCCGGCCCGCGCCACCGACACGCTGGCCTTCGTCATGAACCTGGACTCCAACCAGACCGTACCGGCTACCGCGCCATTCGATCCGGCTGACGTGAACACCTACAACTCCACCTACACCACCAAGATTTTCGACTCCCAGGGCAAGGAACACACCCTGACCCAGTACTTCATCAAGACCGGTGACAACGCCTGGGATGTCCGCTATTACCAGGGCAACACCGCTGTCGGCGGCCCGCAGGCGCTGACCTTCGGCACCAACGGCACGCTCACTGCGCCGGCCGGCCCGGTCAACGTCGGTTTCGCCCTGCCCGGTGTCGACCCGATGGCCATCGCCATCGACTACAGCAACTCCAGCCAGTACGGCTCCGACTTCGTCGTCACCACCAACCGTGCCAAAGTGGTTATGCCGCAGGTGAGCAGACCGGCCTCTCGGTTAGAGAAGGACGGCATGGTTTACGCCAACTACAGCAACGGCCAGCGCATGCTGCAGGGCCAGGTGGCGCTGGCTACCTTCGCCAATGCCGGCGGGCTGAAGGACGTCAGCGGTACCGCCTGGGTGGAAACCGCCGACTCCGGCGCGGCCCTGATCGGTGTACCCGGTGTCGGCCCGTTCGGCGCCCTGGTGGCTGGCTCGCTGGAGAACTCCAACGTCGATCTGACCCAGCAGCTGGTCGGCCTGATGGAGGGCCATGCGCAACTACCAGGCCAACACCAAGGTGCTGACCACCAACAAGGAACTCACCCAAGTTCTGTTCGGCGCGATCTGAGGCTGACCCATGGACCGTCTCGGTTACACCGCAATGACCGCTGCCAGTCGCACCATGAGCTCGCTCACGGTGCGCGCCAACAACCTGGCCAACGTCAACACGCCCGGCTTCCGGGCCGACCTGGAGCAGGCCCAGGCCGTGGCCGTCGAGGGTTACGGCTACGACAGCCGGCACCTGGCGCGGGTCAAGAACAACGGCGTCAACCTGGCGCCCGGCGAGCTGATGGCCACCGGTCGTGACCTCGACGTGGCGATCCAGGGCCGTGGTCTGTTCGACCGTCGAAGGCGATGACGGCGCCGAGCGCTACACCCCGCAACGGTGCGCTGCAGGTCGATGCCGAGCTGCGCCTGAGCCCTCAATGGCCGCGCCGTGCTGGGCGAGGGTGGCCCCATTGTGCTGCCCGAGTACGACAGCCTGCACATCGGCCGTGACGGCACCGTTTTCGGTGATCCCGCGTGGCGATTTCGTCACCGCCGAAGTGGGATCGCATCCGCGTGGTCGACGTCGACGCCGCCGACCTGACCAAGGATGCCAGCGGCCTGCTGACGCGCATCGATGGCCAGCCGGCCGAAGGCCTGGATGCGCCGGTGCTGGCGTCCGGCTACCTGGAAGCCAGCAACGTCGGTGCCATCGATCAGCTGGTGGCGACCATGAGCCTGAACCGCCTGTTCGAAACCCCAGGTGAAGATGATGAAGGCTGCCGATAGACCTGTCCGATGCCGGCAACCGGATGATCCGCGGCGGTTGAGCGTTCCGATTGTAGGGTGACCGAACACGACGAGTAGCCCGGATGCGGTCCGGGAACGATTTCCCCGGATTGCATCCGGGCTACAGGTAACAGGAGACACGATATGAGTTCCGCACTTTGGTGTCAGCCAAGACCGGTCTGGCCGCCCAGGACAAGGCCATGAGCGCCGTGGCCAACAACCTGGCCAACGTCAAATACCAACGGTGTTTCAGAGCGACCGCGTGTGTGTTCGAGGACCTGTTCTACGCCATTGAACTGCAGCCTGGCGCGCAGGCCGACGAGGTCAACACCGTGCCGTCGGGCATCCAGCTCGGCAGTGGCGTGCGCGTGGCCGGTACGCAGAAAGTGTTCACTGAAGGCAGCATCCAGACCACCGGCCAGCCGATGGACCCTGGCGATCATCGGCGCCGGTTTCTTTCAGGTGGAAGCGCCCAACGGCGATATCTACTACACCGAGAACGGCCAGCTGCAGCTCAACGCCGAAGGCATGATCGTCAACTCCCAGGGCCTGCCACTAGACACCGGCCATCGAAGTGCCGGCCGGTAGCAGCCGCTTCACTGTGGGCAGCGACGGCATCGTCACCGCCGTACTGGCCGGCGACACCCCTGCCTTCGGAGCTGGGCCAGATCACCCTGGTCAACTTCACCAACCCGGGCGGCCTCGAAGCGCTCGGTGGCAACCTCTACCGCGAGACCGTGGCCAGCGGCGAGCCGGTCGAGGGCGTACCGGGCGCCGATGGCCTCGGCAACCTCAAGCAGGGCGTGCTGGAAGGCTCCACGTGCAGGTGGTCGAGGCCATGGTGGCAATGATCTCCATCCAGCGTGCCTATGAGGCCAACGCCAAGGTGCTCGATGCCGCGTCGGGCATGCAGCAGTTCCTCAACCAGACCGTGTGATCGCCATGACCCGCCTGCTCCCGCTCGCTCTGCTTCTGCTCCTCGGCGGCTGCGCCAGCTTCAACGAGATGCTGCCCGACGAGGACTCCAGCCACTACGAGCCGCTGGCACTGGACTACAGCGTGCCACCGACCACCGGCGGCGGCCTTGTGTTTCGCAGTGGCTACAGCGGCTCGCTGATCGGCGACAAGCGCGCAGTACGGGTCGGCGACATCCTCACCGTGGTGCTCGACGAGTCCACCCAGTCGAGCAAGAGCGCCGGCACCAGCTTCGGCAAGACCCGCCAATGCTGCCATCGGTATTCCGACGGTGCTGGGCAAGACCTACGACCGCTGGAAAGCTCCGCCTCGGCCGAGCGCGATTTCAATGGTTCGGCGCGCAGCTCGCAGCAGAACACCTTGCGCGGCTCCATCGCCTGTGACCGTGCATCAGGTGCTGCCCAACGGCACCCTGCTGATCAAGGGTGAGAAGGCCCTGCGCCTGAACAGGGCGACGAGTACATCCGCCTGGTCGGCCTGGTGCGCATGGACGACATCAACCGTGCCAACCAGGTGTCCTCGCAGAACGTGGCCAACGCACGGATTTCCTATGCAGGCCGTGGGCGTGCTCAATGACAGCAACTCGGCAGGCTGGCTGACGCGCTTCTTCACCAGCCCGCTGTTCCCGCTCTGAGGCCTGGATCATGATCAAACGCTCACTCGTCGCCCTGCTCCTGGGCTGGCCACTGTCGACCAAGGCCGTACCGCTGATGGACCTGGTGGATATCGAAGGCATCCGTGGCAACCAGCTGATCGGCTATGGCCTGGTGGTTGGCCTGGACGGCACCGGCGACAAGAACCAGGTGCGCTTCACCAGCCAGTCGGTGGCCAACATGATCAAGCAGTTCGGCATCAATCTGCCGCCGAACGTCGATCCCAAGCTGAAGAACGTCGCCGCGGTGACCGTCACGGCGGAGATTCCACCGTCATACAGCCCGGGGGCAGACCGTCGAATATCACCGTCTCCTCGCTGGGCGATGCCAAGAGCCTGCGCGGCGGCCAGTTGCTGATGACGCCTTTGCAGGGTGTCGATGGCGAAACCTATGCCCTGGCCCAGGGCGCCGTGGTCGTCGGCGGTCTGAATGCCACCGGGCAGAGCGGCTCCAGCGTGGCGATCAACTCCGCCAACAGCGGCGCGTGCCCAATGGCGCCACCGTCGAGCGGATGATCCCCAGCGATTTCAGTACCCGTGACGAGGTCATGCTCAACCTGCGCCAGCCCAGCTTCCAGACCGCTGCCAAGGTAGTCGAGGCGGTCAACGGCCGCTTCGGCAGCGGCACTGCCAGCGCCCTGAATTCGACCAAGATCGCCATCCGCGCGCCGATTACCAGCACCCAGCGCATCGGCTTTATGGCCATGTTGGAGGGGCTCGAAGTGGAAGAAGGTCGTGAGCGACCGAAGGGTGGTGTTCAACAGCCGCACCGGTACTGTGTGGTGGTCGGTTCAGGGCGTACGGGTCAAGGCTGCTGCCGTGGCCCACGGCACCTTGACCGTGACCATCAGCGAGAACCCGCAGGTCAGCCAGCCCAACGCCTTCTCGGCGGCTCAGACTGCCGTGGTACCGCGCTCCGACGTTGCTGTCAGCCAGGACAATGAACGCCATGTTCAAGTGGCCCGACGGCGCCAGCCTGGACAGACATCATCAACACCGTGAACAGCCTCGGCGCTACCCCGGACGATGTCATGAGCATCCTCCAGGCGCTGAACAGGCCGGTTGCCCTCAACGCTGAACTGATCGTGATCTGAGCCATGAGCATCGTTTACCCTCGCCCAACACATGAACAGCCACCGCGGCAGCGCCGACGGCATCGGCACCGCCCGCGAGCAGCAACTGCAGGCTGCGGCCGAGCAGTTCGAGGCCTTGTTCCTGCAGCAGATCCTCAAGCAGAATGCGCAAGGCCAGCGACGTGCTCGCCGAAGGTAACCCGATGCGCAGTCGCGAGATGGACACCATGCGTGACTTCTACGACGAAGATGCTGGCCGAGACCCTGGCCGGGCGCAAGCAGACTGGCATCGCCGATATGCTGGTCAAGCAATTGTCCGGTGCTGGCGATGGCACGGTGGACATGGACGCCGCCGCCGCTTGCTGCCCGCTCCGCCGAGCTGCCGCAGCGCCCCGGTAGCAGCCTGCTGGAGCCGCTGCGCAGCACCTGGCAGCGCGGCATCGACAGCCTCGGCAAGGTCTGGGACAAGGGCTCGGCTGGCTTCGTCGCCCTGGTCGATCGCGTCATCCAGCAGGAGTCGGCCGGTCGGCATCGACGCGGTATCGCCCAAGGGCTGCGCGCGGCCTCATGCAACTGATGCCGGAAACCGCGCGGGAAATGGCCGCCGAGCTCGGCCTGCCATTCAGCGAAGCCCGCCTGACAAGCGCCTGGGCAGTGCCTATCTGGACAAGATGCTGCATGCAGCGTTACGACGGCCACCAGGCGTTGGCGCTGGCGGCCTACAACGCCGGCCACTGGTCGCGTTGACGAGTGGTTGAAAGGTCAACGGCGACCCGCGCGCAGCGGCGAGATCGCCACCGGCGCCTGGATCGAGCGCATCCCTTTTCAGGAAACCCGTGACTACACGCGCAAGATTCTTGGCGACCTGGCCAAGACCGAGATGCCGGTCAAGGACGATGCTCAGGCCAGCAGCCCCCTCAGCGCGCAGACCCGCCAGCAACTGGCCAGCGCCCTGAGTGCCGACAGCGGCCTGCTGCTCGGCGCCGTCGCCGGCAAGCAGGCGTTGGCGCGAGATGAATTTAAGTCCACCCGCCGATTCCGTCGCTCTGTCCTCAGGAACAGCCCAATTCGCTGCTGACAACGCCCGTGCGCCACGTCTGGCAGCCTTCGCTCAGCCGATGCGCTTCGAGCGACAGGAGAGTTAATTCGTGAGCATCCTCAACCAGATCGCCTATAGCGGTGTGCGTGCCAGCCAGGTGGCCCTGGCCACCACGGGCAGAACATCCGCCAACGTCAAGACGCCGGGCTTCAGCGCCTGCAGACCATCACCGGGTCGCTGGCCGGGGCAGGGTGGACTGAGCGTCGGCGGCGGTGTACGAGGTGATCAGCATTCGCCGCAATGACCAACGAATTTCATAACCAGCAGCTGTGGCGCGCGACCACCGAGCAGAACTTCTACAGTGCCTCGCAGCAGTACCTGACCGCGCTGGAAGCCGCTGATGTCCGGTACCGGTTCGAGCATCAGCGCGGGCCTCGACCAGATTCTTCGCGGCCTTGAGCGAAGCCAGCGCCACGCCCGGCTCCATCGCCCTGCGCCAGCAGATCATCGGCGAGGCCGCAACCTGGCGCATGCGGACTTCAACGGCCTGAGCAGCAACATCGACGCGCAGGTCAAGGCGCTGCAGGAGCAGCGCACCGCCATGGCCACCGAGATCAACGGCCCTGACCGAGAACATCGCGCTGCTGAACAAGAAGATCGTCGAGACCGAGTCGGTCAAGGGTGACAGCACCGCGCTGCGCGACCCAGCGCGAGAGCCTGATTCGGCCAGCTCACCCAGTTCGCCAAGCTGCGTATCAACGAAACGCCGGACGGCTCGGTCAGCGTCGCCCTGGCCAACGGGCAGCCGCTGGTTGGCCGGTGCCACTTGCCGGGCAGCTCAAAGGTGGCGATGTACGGCGAGCGGCGAGCAGGAAGTCAGCCTGGCGTTCGCCGGCACCAGTTTCCCGCTGCGTCAGGATGGTTTCGGCGGTGCCTTCGGCGGCCTCCACGACGTCGAGTACGGCAGCTTGCGGCCGAACCTGGAGGCGCTGCATGACATGGCCAGCCAGCTGGCGCAGAATGGTCAACGACGTGCTCGCCACTGGGCTTCGACCTCAATGGCAACCCGGGCCAGCCGCTATTCGCCTATGACCCCACCAGCACCACCGCGCTGCTGCGGGTCGAGCCTCTGACCGCCGAGCAATTGGCGCTGTCCTCGGCTGCCGGGGAAACCGGCAACAACGAAGTGCTGCTGGAGCCTGCTCGGGCTGAAGAACCAGACCATCACCCTGAACGGTAGCCAGGTGACGCTCAACGATGCCTATGCCGGCCTGCTTGGCCAGGTCGCCAGCAACAGCCGGCAGAATCAGGCCGACCTCAAGTCCGCCACTGCCGTGACCCAGCAGGCCCAGTCGCAACGTGACAGCGTCAGCGCCGTGAGCCTGGGACGAGGGAGGGCGGTCAACCTGATGACCTACCAGCAGGCCTACCAGGCAACATGAAGGTCATCAGCACCGCCAACCAGTTGTTCGACGACATGCTTTCCGCGTTCTGACGCGGTTTCAGAGAGGACTCAGCCATGATGCGCATCACCAACTCGCAGATCACCTCGATGATGCACAACTCGAATGAACGCCAGTTCCGCCGAGTTGGGCAAGCTGATGCAGCAGATGGCACCAACAAACGCCTCCTGCTGCCCTCCGACGACCCCATCGCCAGCGTCCGCGTGCTGCGCGTTCAGCGTGAAGAATCGAGCCTGGAACAGTTCCGCAAGAACATCGCCAACGTCTCCGGCAGCCTGTCGACCCAGGAGGCCAATCTCAAGTCGACCTCCGACGCCATGCTCAATGTGCGTGACCTGCTGCTGTGGGCGGCCAACGGTTCCAATACCAGCGAGGACCTGTCCGCCATGGCCGGCGAGCTGTCGATCATCGAGGACACCATCTTCAGCTTCGCCAACGTGCGCGACGAGGAAGGCCGCTATCTGTTCTCCGGTACCCTCAGCGACACCCCGGCGCTGGCTTTTTGACACCGCGACCCAGACCTACAGCGTCACCGGCAACGACAAGCACCGTCAGGCCGCCGTGGCCAACGGCGTGCTGGTTGACGAGAACGTCACCGCCGCCAGCATTTTCGGCGCGGGGGTGGGCGTGCTCAACGAGCTGCGTGGCCTGATCAACACCTTGCAGGACCCGGCCCTGGACGCCACCGACCGGCCGTACGGCTGCAGATCGTCGACACCCTGGGTGCCCTGGATGAGGCGCATGGTCGCGTGATGGGCTCGATCACCGAGCATGGTGGTCGGCAGAACGCCCTGACCCTGCTGACCGACAGCAACGAGGACGTCTCGCTGGTCAACCAGAAGATCGAGGGCGAACGCTGTCGCGCCTCGACTATGCCAGCGCCACGATCGACCTCAACGACTACCAACTGGCCCTGGGGGCGGACGCAGAAGACCTACCTGAAGATCAACCAGATGTCGCTGTTCAGCCTGCTGTAAGGAGTGGCTTTGGTGATCAAGGTCGATACACAGCTGCCGGTCGTCACCGCGCTCGATCCGCAGGCGCGGCGCCCGGTGCAGGCGAGCAGGCCGTGCAACGCCAGCGCAAGCAGGCGCCCGCTGCCGAGCAGACGACGCAGCCACGCGGCAAGAGCGCCACCTTCAACCTGCAGCTCAACCAGCAACTGAACCTCGATGCAGGCCCGCCGACAGCTACCTGGGCGAACTGGCCGGGCGGCCTCGGCCAGCTCAAGCTCAGCCTCAGTCGTGAGTTGAGCAATGCCCAGGCCGGTGAACGCGAAGGCCTCAGCGCGAGCTGGAGCAGGTGCGCAAGTTGCTGGACGAGCGCGGGCCAGCGCTCCGGCGAGGCGCTGGATGCCGGCTTCAAACTGCGCCTCAACGAGCCGGTGCGCAGTCGTTTCAAGCCTGCAGGGCCTGGATTCGATCGCCAGCGTGCAACAGGCC
>JANSWA010000133.1:0-19574 GCA_028015225.1 Carex myosuroides | reverse complement strand
TGAAATTTCACATTCACACCTAGTTATTGAATTGTGGTTTATACCACCTGCATTTATTTTGGGTCGGATCCTCATCCTCTCCCCCCCCAGTACCCGTCTCGTGTTATCGGTAAGGTTTCGCTGTAGCAGTTGTGGCCACTGTACCCCATTCATCTCCTCTACAGAATGTATAAGTATACTTTAGTTTTTTATGGATTTTATATAAATTTGTGGATTTTCTGAATGGGTTGCAACCTGGAGCCATTCTTACCGATCAATGCCAGTCCATTGAAAAAGGTATTCGGAATGTATTGTCTACTAAAGACTCGATTCAACCTCAATAAAAAAAAAGTCATCGTCAGTTTACCTTGGTTTACTTACCCAGTTTCAGATCAAAGGTCCACTTGAAGTATCATGAGGATTCCTGCCTTGCGAATACTTGGGAGAATGCTTAGATATTTGCTTAATTCCGGGCTCCATTCCTTGTGTTCCTCGTTGGAGCTAGCCATGTTGCTTTCAATCACATAGTCAAGACGAAGAAGACGAAACTCCGATTCGATTCTCCTCCCAAATCCCAACTACAATTAGAAAAAAACTTATAATCTCCTTCCTCCTTTTCCTAACGCGTTGCAAGCAAGCAGTGATCCGTTCAACTTATATATACATACAAACCCGATTTATTTTATTTGATTCGATCGGAAATCCAACTTTATTCCATGGCTGGAAAACCTGACCTCGTAGTCCAAATATATAGTATAGATTGGATTGGTAAACAAAGAGGGGGAGGACCTGAAAGAAAAGAGTAGGGAGAGTTAGGGAGGAATAGGGGCCTCGGTAAGGGCGTAGCGTTTCCTTTTGAAGTCCCACTTGAGGTCTGGAGCTTCAAAACAGATCATAAAGAAAGGGGAGTCAAAGTCAAGTAAGACCGAGCTGGTTGAGCAGTGAAGTAAAGAAGGAACTAGAACAGGAAGGCACTTGAGACTTGCTGTATAACTTGAACTTGAACTTGGCTAGGCTGAGCTCTCCAGACTGGGTACCGGCTTTCATTAAAAAAAGCACCACCGAAAAGGATTTCTTCCATTCACTGACGAGAGACGAGAGAAGAAAAAGGCTCAGTTATACCTGGAAGGAACTCACATTCGCATTACTCGCTTTCGCTCGGCACAGCACAAGGAAGGGATAGATTTCTTTTTTCTCGCCTCCCTCAATCTGTACCACATGGCCTCCTTTTCCCTTTAACGCAACTAGGTAACAATCCCTCGCTACCTGTTGCTGTCCTTTTTCAACTCCAACTCCCCGCTCAGTGGGAAACTTCATCATCAAGTGAGAGGTGGAAACTAAAGCTTCGATTGCATTCAGCCTTCCTCGTCCTAATATTGCATTATAGGCCGAAGGAGCGTCCACCACAAAAAACTTGACGGTCGCTACATTCGGGGACTTCCAAAACAGAACTGGAAGAGGGTACCCAAAGCTTGTAAGGTTTCACCGGCTTATGAGAGGAGTTCGAACCTGGAACAATATTTTTGCGTCTAACTTCATTCGTTCGATAACTTCTTTATGCAAGATATGGGCTGGGCTACCCGTGTCGACCAGTACCCTTTTGACTCGGTGCAGTACCCACTCGGTGATCTCCAATTTTTAGATCGAGAACTAAAGCGTCATCATGTGGCCTTTGAACACCTTCACAGTCTTCCTCGGAGAACGTGATAGTAAGTTCCCTCGCCCTCTTCTATACTTTATACACTTGGAAAAATATGCCATGAATTCGCGATATTTCCTTCTCTGCTTGCTGATGTCTCCCACGGACGCTAAACCACCAGTAATCATATTAACACCCAGGGGATTCTTGCCTTCCATCATCCTGCAAACAAACTGCGCCAGCCTGCCGGGCCAATCTTTCTAGCTCGTCCTTGAACTGCATACAATCTTTCGTGTCATGTCCCGGACCCTGGTGGAACTCGCAGTACTTGGTCACTTCTTCGATTTCATATACTTCTAGCAGCGGTGGATAATGCACTTCAGGGCGGTTCCTTTTTTTTTCTAAGGATCACATCTTCCTGTTGGTTGGCTCGCTACATCCTTTCGCTCGCTGGGTGGTACGTATTAAAAATCGGTTTATACCTTTCTCCGACCCTACGATCGTACCTAGGGTTAGGGTACCTATGAGCTCTGTCTTGTCTCTCCTTTGCCTGGCACCATTAGGAGGTAAACTTGCTTCATTTTGAGATAAATCAATCGAGTAGTAGATAAGTTTTTTTTATATTGATGGATGGGCATTTTGACTTTGTTTGAACCATTTACCAAGGCACTTCGGAAAATACTATACTAGAGGGATCGTTCTTTTCACATTGGGTATAGGTTCATATACTTACTTATAATCAAGAGTTTTCTGCAAGCATTAACTTGAAGCAAATAACTGAACGCCAAATGGAACATTTATTGGCCATAGAGAAACACGTGGGCTCAGTTGGTGAGGACTCAAGAGGCCAAGGATGAAAGGTAGCCATGTTGACAACGTGATCGGGAAAGGCGCGAGGCTTGCGAGTATTATCCCGTGTGCGAGTAATCGTAGGATGAGTGGATTGAGTTGCTGAAATGGGGGCTTATGCTGTCGGATCAGTGGAAGTAGAAGGTGCTGGAGTTAGTGGATCAGGACCAGGGGTCAAGGGCTGCTGTACTGGGTCTGCAGGTTGAGCAGGTAGGCCCTGAGGAGGTATAGCTAATAGTTTCCTAGTGGATAGTCCACAACCAGCTAATATTTCATATATGTGAAACTTTGGATCACTACTAGGAAGGAGCTTTTCTAGTGATCAAAATTTGTCTTTAGTATTTCTAGCTATGCATTATACACCTTCAGTAGATCTAGCATTTCAACGTGTTGAACACATTATGCGAGATGAACACTACGGATGGCTAATCCGATACCTACACGCGTTCACAGCTTCATTCTTCTTTCTCTTCTTTTACCGGACGAGGACTTTGGATCATACAAATCACCACGAACAACACTGCTATGGTCAATTGGGGGTTTTATTCTAGTTCTAATGATGGCTATTGCTTTCCTTGGCCTTTTCAAGTTTCTATAATGTCGATCTATTTACTATTCAATATGCTTCTGTTACTCTACCTATTCTACCTACTTGACGTCTTCAAGAATTTATGGATAAGCATAGTCTGAAACCTGTGATGGTATTAAAGGTATAACTAATCCTTCTACCCGCCTATCGTACACTTCAACCATTTTCTTGTATTTATATGATTAGTTATATATAAAATGGAAAGTCTTATGTAGGTAGTGCTGAACAAGGAAATAGTTCTTTCTATGCGTCTGACCTAGGGGAAGACACGAGTCGCTACTGTTAATAAATATGGTCTGCATGAACCTAGTTCTATAAATTTTACCAATAAAGTAGATGCTGCTACACTACTTCTCCGATAAGATTTATTATTATCTACAAACACTGCAGCCAGAAAAAAAACACGAATTAGCAACTCACAGCGTTGGTGGAAACATTCAGAAGAAAGTATAAAGAAAATGCGAGATAATTATTCTGAAGAACGTCGAAAAGGAAACAAACATACAAACTCTATCACAAGAAAACTCGAGAGCTAATCAGCTCAACGTTGAAAACCAGAATCACGAATGAAACGTGCCGTACATACACGACCTGTAACTAAACCAAATCTAGATGGTAGTAATTCGATCAGTTTTGGTTGTATGAAGGAAGCAAGCAAGGTTATTCTATGTAGTCCTAAGACGTGCTATAGCCAGTGATGGAGTAATGAAACGTAAATACCTAGTAACGTAACCTATTGATACATAAAAGACACACTGCAAAGTTATAATATAGAAATATATATATAGTCCTATTGTGTTCCCCTTTGGTTTATGTATAGAGAATAGGGAACATAGCAATAGAATACCTCGGCAGGGGTATTGGATAGAATATCTCTGGCAATACGAGTGAAAACGGTCAACAACGAGAGTTATCACCTTTCAAGACCGTCGGTTGTATACACGATCGCTACAGACTGGGTCACTTGTGGGTGGCTGAATGGATGTTTGGACTGGCTGGGGTTGGATCCTATGCTGTCAGAATATATCCGGTTGGTAAGGAAGTTGAGCGATGAAAACATCCTTGCCGAAAGTAATTGTTGGTCTATGAGCGCTAGGTGTATCTATATTCTCCTAATTCCTTGATTAAGGTAAGCTTGCTTATGTTGGTTAATAAAAGAATGTGAGTGAGAAAAGGACTGGTATAAATAGAAATTGAACTCGCATAACCCCTATGGACTCATGGCTATATGACTGAGATTTCAAAAAAATCTCACAACGAGAGGTGAATGCTGAACCCAGCAATACATTTTAATACGCGCCACACCGAATAGCATATCTTCGGCGTACCGCTCATAGTAGATTCTAACGTGCTGCAGGTATTGACCCTCAGGGTCTAGCATTCCTATGTTTTTGCCAGCCAGCCTCGGTCTTTCTTGGGCGAGTAATGTTTTCCTTCCTTGCATCTATTTCGTATGTGTCGAAGTCTAGTTCTTTTTATCATATAGGGCCGCGCTTTATTGTTATTAAAGTGTCGTACTATGTGTGATTTTACTGATCCTCAGTTAGATAGAGGAAGAGTGAGAAAATGAGAGGTCTTAAAATAATGAATCCATAAGTAAGTAAGTCTTCTAAGATAGAATCTATAATAGATTTATGAAATAGTTCAGTGCAGACTGAGAGGTGTATAGACGCCTGCTTTTATGATCCTTTCGCGTACTTTTAAAGAACCTTTTACTTCGGTGATGTCCCACAGCTCGCAAATACTTCCATAATTTATCCAGTATGTGGAACCTGCTATTGATGGATATGTTCACCATAGGCTAGGCTACACAATGAATCAGAGTGTGGGGAGATAGCAAATTCTCACTTGTAGATGCCGGGAGAAGATAGATCATTCTATTATCAATTATGGAAATATATGACTATTAAAATAGTAAGAGGTGAGGACTAAAAAAGTGTGAATCTAGGCCAAAGTCTTTGAGTTTATATTATCGAAAAGAAAGAAAAGCAAGAAGCTATTACTTGATTGATTTAGTCACATACAGAGGATGTTAAGGGAAAGTCATGACTCGGAGATGAAGAGCTCCAATGGAGACAGTTTAGGTAGAAAAAAGAGTTAGACAGTTTCACGTGCTGTACCCGCAGACTGACTTGTAGGAGAAGAAGGTGTAGGCCCCAGCCCTAGTTCAGTTCACAGCAAGCGAGGATGCTCAGCTCAAGATATGAGTGTGCCAGTTATACGGTTTTGAGCTTGGCCCAGCGAGTGAAACGTAAGTGGAACGAGCGAGCGGAAGCATCAGAAAAGTTCTTTCTTTCTACTTCAACTCGAATTACGTGAGCCAATCCTTTCACGGATGTTCTTGTTCTTGGTTAAGCAGGATTACCCTACCCAGATCTTTGAAAGAGCAGAAGGAAAGGAAGGAATTGGTATTGGTACCGCTTTGCCTTGCTTGGCACCTGTCCTTCGCTTGCTGATGCATGCACATCAACTCATAACAAAATAGTGGGTTGAATCAACTCTTACATAGTATAGTTCTAGTTTTTAAGAAACTCCTATCCTATATAGTGTATGTATGATCATATATAGTGTATGTATGATTTGTCTTTTTTGATTTGGAATTGGTAAAGAGTATCTTTCGTGTTTGTGTGCGGAGAGTTTCCTTTTTGGATGTCAAGCTTTTTCAGCAAGAAATCCGTGCGTGCAGGTCAAGTTCTTCGTTTCGTTGGTAGAACCCACGACAATATATATTCACTCTCATAGAAAGAGAGAGTTATGAAAATGAAAATTATCACCTTTCCGAACAAAGGAGACCAGGAAAAGAGAAGGCGCGCAGCGAATGTCATATATATCAGGAGCTAGATTACTTCCCGATGAACAAGTCAGAATTGCCTCAACTAGAATACATGGAATTGGACCTAAAAAAGCCATTCAGCTTTGTTATCAATTAGGTATCAGTGGGAACATCAAGATAAAAGAGTTAACTAAGTATCAGATCGACCAAATTGCCCAAATGATAAGTTACTCTCATGTGGTTCATTGGGAATTGAGGAGGGGAGAACGAGCAGACATCGAACGATTAATTTCTATTTCTCGTTATCGTGGAATTCGTCATAAAAAAGGATTGCCCTTACGCGGTCAACGAACTCATACTAATGCAAGGACTGCTCGCAAGCAAAGCAAATTCGGAAATAAAAGCAGTCTATCTAGCTCAAAGTCAGTTAAATAGTTCACTTTTTTTTCTGTCTTGAACCGCTCGCTTACTAATCACGTATACGTAGGCCACCTTGCCCGCTCCACGTCTGGCTCGAGCCGCAGGCAGGAACTTATGCTAAAATAAGGAGCCAGCCCCACAATGTCTTGTGCGTCTACCTTGAAAAAGTCATGGATTCCTACTACCTACTATTGGTAGAGTTTCTAATCCGGTGCGCATAAGCAACGAAAAGGAGGACAAAGGTGGTTAGGCAGACGCCCCATTGTTCGTGGTGTTGCAATGAATCCAGTGGATCATCCTCATGGAGGAGGTGAGGGGCGCACGAAAGGGGGTAGACCTTCGGTGTCACCTTGGGGTAAGCCCACCAAAGCAGGATTTCGGGCAAGGGGTGGTAAAAGGCAGAATTTCTTTTATGCCACGACGATCCATATGGAAGGGAAGTTTTGTTGATGCTTTCCTTTCACGAATGAAGAAGAAAGAAAGTCTGATGAGCAGGAAAATTTGGTCACGTAGATCTTCTATTTCGCCGGAATTCGTTGATTGCTCCGTACTCATTTACAATGGAAAAAGTCCTGTTCGTTGTCAGATTACTGAAGGAAAGGTTGGTCATAAATTTGGGGAGTTTGCTTCTACACGGAGACGACGAAGACCTTCTAAAACAAAGCGGAAATAGAAAATGCTTCGGGAGTAAGAACTCGCTAGTGATAGGGCACAGGGGGGGAAGGCCATAGGAAAGAGGGATGCCTACTTCAAATTGCTCGGAAATTCTCAGCTATATGGGTTACTTGGATGGTGAGCAAAAAGAATTGATAAAGAAATTGGTCAACTTTCGCATGAAAGATGGTAAAAGAACGAGAGTTCGTGCTATTGTTTATAAGACTTTTCATCACCTAGCTCGAAATGAACTCGATGTAATCAAACTGATGGTTGAGGCCGTAGATAATATTAAGCCCATATGCGAAGTGATCAAAGTAGGAGTCGCAGGTACTGTTTATGATGTCCCTGGGATTGTAGCCCGGAATCGTCAACAAACCTTAGCTATTCGTTGGATCATGTTCGCAGCTGTCAAACGACGTATAAGCTACAGGATAAGCTTAGAGAAATGTTTATTTGCTGAGATACTGGATGCTTACAACAAGAAGGGAATTGCACATAAGAGAAGGGAGAATCTTCATGGACTGGCTTCCACCAATCGAAATTTCGCCCATTTCAGATGGTGGTAAGGAAGGAAAAAATGAAAAATCATCTGTTTCAGGGGAATAATTCACAAGGAAAACTCAGCGGAAATAGAAAATGCTTCGGGAGTCAGAACTAGTGAAAGGGCACAGGGGGGGAAGCCCATAGGCAAGAGGGATGCCTACTTCGGCAATTCTCAGCTATATGGGTTGGTTACTTGGTTGGATGGTGAGCGTTATGGAAAAAATGAAAAATCAAATGTATCGAATCTTTGCGATATTACTTAGTTTTACGAATCTTTTAAAAGAAGTAAAACAGGGTTTGTTTTTTATGTCAAATGTATGTAGTAGAATAAATGTTCGTCTTTTAACTGCACCTTTTCGACTTATTGTATGTTTTCTTCTCAAATGGTGGATTAGGTTCCTACTGGTACTCTGTTTGGGGGGTATAAAGCGGTTTCTTACTACTATAGCACTTTATTTAGCTTTCCTCTTTATTTTTAGATATCTCTATTTTATGGGGCCGGACCCGCATTTGATCATTGCTTTTTGTGCCCCTCAGTATGATTTTATGTGGGAAGCAGATTTATTGGAGGGAGTGGGAGCTCTAGAAAGGAAAAACCCGTATGGGTTGCCCCCTCTACACATGATAAATCCCGCAGGGGACGGGGAGGTAAACTTCGCGCCCACTCCGGAGCCACCTAGGGAGGAGGGGGGGGAGCTTTTCGGGGGTCTGGAGCCCCTCCCAGAAGCGGCCTACCTAGAGGAGAGGACTCCCGCGGGGCCCCACTTAGATCCGGAAGCACGGGCAGAACCCGCTTCTGATGCCCCTAGAAGTAGCCTTCAGGACGAAGGCGAAAGGGGGGAAGAAAGCCCGCTTCTCTTGGAGGTGGATCGTCGGGAACCCTCGCCCACCACTGGCCCTCTAAGGGGAGGCTCCTACCGCCCGGAGGCAGTGGCCGGTTCTACTTCGGCGGCGGGGGTGGGCGACCTGACTGCTCTGCCGCCTACCTTCATTGATTTGGATCCCGATGTCGTGGATTTAGATCCTGATTTCGTGGATTTAGATCCGGCGGAGCAACCTACCTCCTCAGAGGTTGCACCCCTGCCAGAGGTAGCTCCCCTGCCAGAGGTAGCTCCCCTGCCAGAGGTGGCTCCCCAGGCTGTCGAAATTCCTAGTACTAGTAGGGGCTTTCCCTTTTTTAGAAGGGGGGATCCTACAAGACCTCTCACGCTTGCTTCTCTAAATAGAATGGGTCGTGATATCGATGAGTGGTTCTTCCAAGAGAGGCTCGCCAAGGAAAATATGGCAGAGCCTCCAGAGGAATCCAAAGATACCCGAAATAAGAAATCCCGTCATAAGTAAGGAGCTTGAGGGAGTCGCGGGGTCCAGCTGGGTACGGATCCCAGGGCGGAGCCGTATGACGCGAGAGTGTCACGTACGGTTCCTTTGAGAAGGGTGTGAGACCACCACCTATCAGGACCAACGAGTGGTCCACGGAGCAGCATCCTTACTCATCCGGTCTATGCACATTGCTCTTTTTAGGAGGTTGGCTGCCTATACTAGAATTTCCAATTTTCAATAGGATCCCGGGCTCGATCTGGTTTAGTATAAAGGTGATTCTTTTTCTTTTCTTATATATATGGGTCCGCGCAGCATTTCCACGATATCGTTATGATCAATTAATGGGACTTGGCTGGAAAGTGTTCTTGCCTCTCTCATTAGCTTGGGTGGTTGCCGTTTCTGGTGTTTTAATAACCTTTCGATGGCTCCCTTAATTTATGTGAGAGGAAGTTGATTTAGAAGGGGGAGGGGCTACTCCCCGAAAATGCCCCGCCCCCTTCCTTTTTCTTTTTCGTTGGGGATTGATTGCTCGTTCCGCGTCAATAACGCAGCCGGCCCCAGAATGCGCCAGGGCTACGGGCATAAGGACGAATATAGCTGCCCCCGGTAGGGCAAAGCGGCAATCTACGTCTATAATTGCTAAACTGAGGTCGTGTACAACAACCTTAACTGCACAAGCCTGGGCTGGGCCTACCCCCATCCCGAGAGGAGCCGTATGAGGCGGAAACTCCACGTACGGTTTTGAAGCCGAGCCTTTACAGCAATGAATGGGGCTTAGGGACCGATATGATGATTGGTTTAGGTAGGGCGGCCGGCCTACTATGGGCACCAGTAGGGATTAGTGCGTGAGACCGCAATACAAAAACAGGCGCATGGGACTCACCCTTTACTAGGGAATGGTAAAGGGAAACATAGCATGTCACAAGAATTGGCGAGGGGTGGATTCCTCCCCCCGCAGCGAGAGGAACGCCGCGCGAGCCGGGCTTTGGAGATGAGGTTTTTTGGCGAAGCCGACGTCCTCCACCAAACCCTGCAACCGGACCGAGAAAGCACGTTGTCACACTCCCTGCCTTCCAAAAGTGCCTAAAGGACGGGCCAGACGCAGCAGAGCGACGACCCGGGAGCGGATTCCCCGCCAGCAGAGGGGAAGGATACGGCCATCTCCAGGCACATCACAACCTACAGGAAAGACCGGCGATACCCGGTAAGAAAACTCGATTGGGAGTCAGAGGATCCATAGTACCCGCAGCCTACCACACTTCTGATTCATCTTTTTTCAGGGAGGGGGTAAGGGATCTCTTTTCTGCAAAGGTAAGCAATCTGCGGAGCAGATTTGACTCGACACAACCTAACGATACATCCAATGACATGAGGGGGGGTTAAATGAAGTGAAAAAGTGTCATAAAAATGCAAGAAGGAGGATGGCGGTATCATATATAGTGCTATTATTATGTTCAGCGCTTCTGAGGGCGAGGCCGACTTTGATTTCAGATAGATTGTTTTTAAGGAGAGGGGTGGAAATGCGAGGGGAGAGTGGGCGGCGTCTTCCCTGAGAAAAAAGAATTATTGACGACATGTCTATTGTTTCACAAGTTGAGGATATATTAAGCAAGCTAAGTAAGGGACTGGGGCCCAGACGGAATTCATTCTTTCTTTGTTCACGAGCAAGGACGAAATCGAATCCTTAGGCGAGCTGGGGAGGTGGTTAGCTGCCCGCTTGGTATAGTTCGTTTTTTCAGTGAGTAGGTACGATGAAGCCAATTGACAAGCGGATTTCACGAAAAAACTCTAGTAGATAAAGTAAGTGTTCCTAACTGTGTAACTAAGCAGCTGTCGGGGTTTTGTTGGCGGCTAATTGTCCACTGCTTGTAGGTTGCAGGTTGCGGAAGTGTAGTACGGCGGAGCAAAACCAATAACAAGAATCGCATCCGTCTATCCTGCCTCATTCAACTGCAATGATCCAACGAATACATGAAAATGGAGTCTACCTTTTGACGGCTGAAGTCAAACTAATCTATAAGAATAGCTGGCCTGGAAGATCGCTACGAGTATCTACTGTCTTCCGTCACTGCAGCTCGTGGTTCTTCGTTTTCTATTCCCCTCGAGAGTTCGTTCTTGATTTTAGAGAAGAGTCTCTAAAAGACTTCCCTCTATCGGTCATAGTTGTGTTGTCAGAGTGGTTCCGCCACGACAAGTTAAGTTATCGAAAGAATCGATTTTCAAGAACTCCAGCCTAATGAAATGAAACTCTATGAAGTGCCCTGCCTATAGAAGTTCCCGCTTACCCAAATAGATATAAAGAATTCGATCTTTCTTCTATGAACTGATTGACCGAGACTATAACGAGCAGCTTGCCCGAGAGGGCTAACATAACTACTTGAGGAGGGCCGGAATCCTACCTACTTTGACCTTCACTTTAACCCGGCATGCGAACCAATAAAAGAAATCACGGCTTGAATTCATCAATTTATAGAACAGGATGGGTTTCCTGATTCCCTGCTCGTAGAGAATCAACTGATTGGGAAGTACAAGTTCACCTACCCTACCTCACTTCCTGGCCAGGATAGAACAGTTCCATTTGGTACTCTAAAATAAGGTTTTTGATTGAACGTTTCAAGGACTTCCTTTGCAACGTGGCACTGGGCATGCTGAGGCAAACTTATGGAGATGGGGAAGAAAGGTAATTTTATCAACAATCAGGTTACAGATATCCATAGGCAGGTTGGACCAGTCGCGTGTGTCGTGATCCGAACTGTCGTGATGTCAGACCTGCGCGGTATGAACAGCTATATTTTGAACCTGAAGAATTACAACTCGAGAGACTGGCCCACTGGCATGAAGTCGTATTTGCAAGGCCAGGGCTTGTGGAAGATCGTAGGTAGGGATGAGACCGAGCTGCCATCGAATTTGATCTGAGCATACAAGAAGTGCGGCGTGAAACTTGTTTACATACGAAACCGCAGTTGGCTTGTGCAGGCCAGACCTGAGGAGAAGGAACGATGGGTAGGCCATGTCAGCGAGGCCGTCGGTTTATTCTTCCACATCATCTAGGTGGTTGTGATACCTCAATGGGTTTCCCACCATCGGATCCATTCGAGATATGAAGTCTTTCTTTCCATTGTACGTGACCTAGCTCTTTTCCATGGATGGCTGGAATACCCGAGGCCCCCGCACTCGGAGGGTTTCTATCTCCTATCATCAGCACGGTAATTTAAAGGGTCAATAAATATTTAGTGGGCCCGTACAAATGCGATTCCAATATCGAAAGCTGTCTCGAGAAGGTGGGGTCCACGCAGCTTCACGCTGTGGTGAAGGCGGCCGAAAGGCACAAACAAGGTGAAGGACGCGGCCCCATGGGTGCTGCTCCAGAAGATCAAGGATGCGGGTTATGTTGCTGATGATGTAATTGATGAGTTCGAGTACAAACATATGAACGCTGAAGCAGAAAAGCAGCGTAGCAAGATGAGTCACTTTGCCTCCTCATCCAATTTGTTAAGCGTTTACTTCATCGTGATGAGTTTCGTTCAAGGCTGAGGTCATTTCAAGCTTAGAATAAGCTAAAGATACGGAAAATATGCTTCTCCATGCTATACTCTAAAATGTGGACAAGCCGGGGTGTTCGTCTGAAAATAGACCGGTTACCAGCTCAATGCCTTCTGGGTTAATCATAGGGCGAGGAAGAGAGTCTACTAAACTAATGGGTCGATTGCTCGAGCAAGGGGATGGGCCCACCATGGTGCTTTCCTGATTTTGAAAAGGAGGAATTGGATTGAGAAGCTCAAAGAAGTCGTGCTGCGGTAAGCAGAAAGCAGAGAGCACATTCCTTGCTGCTGACAGACTGACTTTGAGGTCGAAGAGTATGCTTGTTACTAGTCTATCTGAATCTAGTGAGGCCCATCTTTTATATCTATACCGGAGAAAGCGCTTCGCTTGATAACGGCATTCATAAAAGAAAGGTAACTTCTACTCGCCCATTGGTTTAGTCAAGCCATCCCGTATAAAAAATCCTCTTTTTTCTCTCAGAGAAGTCTAACTAAACCACTTTAGGAATGTCAATTCGAGAGATAGATACCGAAAAGGATACGCCCTCTTTTGCGCCAACAAGTCCCCGTGACGATAGTAGTCTTTATTCAGAAGGGCAGGGTGAGATAGGTAGCCACACCTATGTATGATCAAGCTAAAGTCTACATCATGGCTGGATCTGCCAGAGCGCCCTTCTTATGCCAATTAGCATGTTTTTGACAAACCAAGGGAACGAATATCACATAAAAGACTCTGATCTACTCAAAGGTCAGATGGATTGAACGCATGGTGATTTGAACGGGTTTAGGGTTTAGGGTTTAGGGTTTAGGGTTTAGGGTTTAGGGTTTAGGGTTTAGGGTTTAGGGTTTAGGGTTTAGGGTTTAGGGTTTAGGGTTTAGGGTTTAGGGTTTAGGGTTTAGGGTTTAGGGTTTAGGGTTTAGGGTTTAGGGTTTAGGGTTTAGGGTTTAGGGTTTAGGGTTTAGGGTTTAGGGTTTAGGGTTTAGGGTTTAGGGTTTAGGGTTTAGGGTTTAGGGTTTAGGGTTTAGGGTTTAGGGTTTAGGGTTTAGGGTTTAGGGTTTAGGGTTTAGGGTTTAGGGTTTAGGGTTTAGGGTTTAGGGTTTAGGGTTTAGGGTTTAGGGTTTAGGGTTTAGGGTTTAGGGTTTAGGGTTTAGGGTTTAGGGTTTAGGGTTTAGGGTTTAGGGTTTAGGGTTTAGGGTTTAGGGTTTAGGGTTTAGGGTTTAGGGTTTAGGGTTTAGGGTTTAGGGTTTAGGGTTTAGGGTTTAGGGTTTAGGGTTTAGGGTTTAGGGTTTAGGGTTTAGGGTTTAGGGTTTAGGGTTTAGGGTTTAGGGTTTAGGGTTTAGGGTTTAGGGTTTAGGGTTTAGGGTTTAGGGTTTAGGGTTTAGGGTTTAGGGTTTAGGGTTTAGGGTTTAGGGTTTAGGGTTTAGGGTTTAGGGTTTAGGGTTTAGGGTTTAGGGTTTAGGGTTTAGGGTTTAGGGTTTAGGGTTTAGGGTTTAGGGTTTAGGGTTTAGGGTTTAGGGTTTAGGGTTTAGGGTTTAGGGTTTAGGGTTTAGGGTTTAGGGTTTAGGGTTTAGGGTTTAGGGTTTAGGGTTTAGGGTTTAGGGTTTAGGGTTTAGGGTTTAGGGTTTAGGGTTTAGGGTTTAGGGTTTAGGGTTTAGGGTTTAGGGTTTAGGGTTTAGGGTTTAGGGTTTAGGGTTTAGGGTTTAGGGTTTAGGGTTTAGGGTTTAGGGTTTAGGGTTTAGGGTTTAGGGTTTAGGGTTTAGGGTTTAGGGTTTAGGGTTTAGGGTTTAGGGTTTAGGGTTTAGGGTTTAGGGTTTAGGGTTTAGGGTTTAGGGTTTAGGGTTTAGGGTTTAGGGTTTAGGGTTTAGGGTTTAGGGTTTAGGGTTTAGGGTTTAGGGTTTAGGGTTTAGGGTTTAGGGTTTAGGGTTTAGGGTTTAGGGTTTAGGGTTTAGGGTTTAGGGTTTAGGGTTTAGGGTTTAGGGTTTAGGGTTTAGGGTTTAGGGTTTAGGGTTTAGGGTTTAGGGTTTAGGGTTTAGGGTTTAGGGTTTAGGGTTTAGGGTTTAGGGTTTAGGGTTTAGGGTTTAGGGTTTAGGGTTTAGGGTTTAGGGTTTAGGGTTTAGGGTTTAGGGTTTAGGGTTTAGGGTTTAGGGTTTAGGGTTTAGGGTTTAGGGTTTAGGGTTTAGGGTTTAGGGTTTAGGGTTTAGGGTTTAGGGTTTAGGGTTTAGGGTTTAGGGTTTAGGGTTTAGGGTTTAGGGTTTAGGGTTTAGGGTTTAGGGTTTAGGGTTTAGGGTTTAGGGTTTAGGGTTTAGGGTTTAGGGTTTAGGGTTTAGGGTTTAGGGTTTAGGGTTTAGGGTTTAGGGTTTAGGGTTTAGGGTTTAGGGTTTAGGGTTTAGGGTTTAGGGTTTAGGGTTTAGGGTTTAGGGTTTAGGGTTTAGGGTTTAGGGTTTAGGGTTTAGGGTTTAGGGTTTAGGGTTTAGGGTTTAGGGTTTAGGGTTTAGGGTTTAGGGTTTAGGGTTTAGGGTTTAGGGTTTAGGGTTTAGGGTTTAGGGTTTAGGGTTTAGGGTTTAGGGTTTAGGGTTTAGGGTTTAGGGTTTAGGGTTTAGGGTTTAGGGTTTAGGGTTTAGGGTTTAGGGTTTAGGGTTTAGGGTTTAGGGTTTAGGGTTTAGGGTTTAGGGTTTAGGGTTTAGGGTTTAGGGTTTAGGGTTTAGGGTTTAGGGTTTAGGGTTTAGGGTTTAGGGTTTAGGGTTTAGGGTTTAGGGTTTAGGGTTTAGGGTTTAGGGTTTAGGGTTTAGGGTTTAGGGTTTAGGGTTTAGGGTTTAGGGTTTAGGGTTTAGGGTTTAGGGTTTAGGGTTTAGGGTTTAGGGTTTAGGGTTTAGGGTTTAGGGTTTAGGGTTTAGGGTTTAGGGTTTAGGGTTTAGGGTTTAGGGTTTAGGGTTTAGGGTTTAGGGTTTAGGGTTTAGGGTTTAGGGTTTAGGGTTTAGGGTTTAGGGTTTAGGGTTTAGGGTTTAGGGTTTAGGGTTTAGGGTTTAGGGTTTAGGGTTTAGGGTTTAGGGTTTAGGGTTTAGGGTTTAGGGTTTAGGGTTTAGGGTTTAGGGTTTAGGGTTTAGGGTTTAGGGTTTAGGGTTTAGGGTTTAGGGTTTAGGGTTTAGGGTTTAGGGTTTAGGGTTTAGGGTTTAGGGTTTAGGGTTTAGGGTTTAGGGTTTAGGGTTTAGGGTTTAGGGTTTAGGGTTTAGGGTTTAGGGTTTAGGGTTTAGGGTTTAGGGTTTAGGGTTTAGGGTTTAGGGTTTAGGGTTTAGGGTTTAGGGTTTAGGGTTTAGGGTTTAGGGTTTAGGGTTTAGGGTTTAGGGTTTAGGGTTTAGGGTTTAGGGTTTAGGGTTTAGGGTTTAGGGTTTAGGGTTTAGGGTTTAGGGTTTAGGGTTTAGGGTTTAGGGTTTAGGGTTTAGGGTTTAGGGTTTAGGGTTTAGGGTTTAGGGTTTAGGGTTTAGGGTTTAGGGTTTAGGGTTTAGGGTTTAGGGTTTAGGGTTTAGGGTTTAGGGTTTAGGGTTTAGGGTTTAGGGTTTAGGGTTTAGGGTTTAGGGTTTAGGGTTTAGGGTTTAGGGTTTAGGGTTTAGGGTTTAGGGTTTAGGGTTTAGGGTTTAGGGTTTAGGGTTTAGGGTTTAGGGTTTAGGGTTTAGGGTTTAGGGTTTAGGGTTTAGGGTTTAGGGTTTAGGGTTTAGGGTTTAGGGTTTAGGGTTTAGGGTTTAGGGTTTAGGGTTTAGGGTTTAGGGTTTAGGGTTTAGGGTTTAGGGTTTAGGGTTTAGGGTTTAGGGTTTAGGGTTTAGGGTTTAGGGTTTAGGGTTTAGGGTTTAGGGTTTAGGGTTTAGGGTTTAGGGTTTAGGGTTTAGGGTTTAGGGTTTAGGGTTTAGGGTTTAGGGTTTAGGGTTTAGGGTTTAGGGTTTAGGGTTTAGGGTTTAGGGTTTAGGGTTTAGGGTTTAGGGTTTAGGGTTTAGGGTTTAGGGTTTAGGGTTTAGGGTTTAGGGTTTAGGGTTTAGGGTTTAGGGTTTAGGGTTTAGGGTTTAGGGTTTAGGGTTTAGGGTTTAGGGTTTAGGGTTTAGGGTTTAGGGTTTAGGGTTTAGGGTTTAGGGTTTAGGGTTTAGGGTTTAGGGTTTAGGGTTTAGGGTTTAGGGTTTAGGGTTTAGGGTTTAGGGTTTAGGGTTTAGGGTTTAGGGTTTAGGGTTTAGGGTTTAGGGTTTAGGGTTTAGGGTTTAGGGTTTAGGGTTTAGGGTTTAGGGTTTAGGGTTTAGGGTTTAGGGTTTAGGGTTTAGGGTTTAGGGTTTAGGGTTTAGGGTTTAGGGTTTAGGGTTTAGGGTTTAGGGTTTAGGGTTTAGGGTTTAGGGTTTAGGGTTTAGGGTTTAGGGTTTAGGGTTTAGGGTTTAGGGTTTAGGGTTTAGGGTTTAGGGTTTAGGGTTTAGGGTTTAGGGTTTAGGGTTTAGGGTTTAGGGTTTAGGGTTTAGGGTTTAGGGTTTAGGGTTTAGGGTTTAGGGTTTAGGGTTTAGGGTTTAGGGTTTAGGGTTTAGGGTTTAGGGTTTAGGGTTTAGGGTTTAGGGTTTAGGGTTTAGGGTTTAGGGTTTAGGGTTTAGGGTTTAGGGTTTAGGGTTTAGGGTTTAGGGTTTAGGGTTTAGGGTTTAGGGTTTAGGGTTTAGGGTTTAGGGTTTAGGGTTTAGGGTTTAGGGTTTAGGGTTTAGGGTTTAGGGTTTAGGGTTTAGGGTTTAGGGTTTAGGGTTTAGGGTTTAGGGTTTAGGGTTTAGGGTTTAGGGTTTAGGGTTTAGGGTTTAGGGTTTAGGGTTTAGGGTTTAGGGTTTAGGGTTTAGGGTTTAGGGTTTAGGGTTTAGGGTTTAGGGTTTAGGGTTTAGGGTTTAGGGTTTAGGGTTTAGGGTTTAGGGTTTAGGGTTTAGGGTTTAGGGTTTAGGGTTTAGGGTTTAGGGTTTAGGGTTTAGGGTTTAGGGTTTAGGGTTTAGGGTTTAGGGTTTAGGGTTTAGGGTTTAGGGTTTAGGGTTTAGGGTTTAGGGTTTAGGGTTTAGGGTTTAGGGTTTAGGGTTTAGGGTTTAGGGTTTAGGGTTTAGGGTTTAGGGTTTAGGGTTTAGGGTTTAGGGTTTAGGGTTTAGGGTTTAGGGTTTAGGGTTTAGGGTTTAGGGTTTAGGGTTTAGGGTTTAGGGTTTAGGGTTTAGGGTTTAGGGTTTAGGGTTTAGGGTTTAGGGTTTAGGGTTTAGGGTTTAGGGTTTAGGGTTTAGGGTTTAGGGTTTAGGGTTTAGGGTTTAGGGTTTAGGGTTTAGGGTTTAGGGTTTAGGGTTTAGGGTTTAGGGTTTAGGGTTTAGGGTTTAGGGTTTAGGGTTTAGGGTTTAGGGTTTAGGGTTTAGGGTTTAGGGTTTAGGGTTTAGGGTTTAGGGTTTAGGGTTTAGGGTTTAGGGTTTAGGGTTTAGGGTTTAGGGTTTAGGGTTTAGGGTTTAGGGTTTAGGGTTTAGGGTTTAGGGTTTAGGGTTTAGGGTTTAGGGTTTAGGGTTTAGGGTTTAGGGTTTAGGGTTTAGGGTTTAGGGTTTAGGGTTTAGGGTTTAGGGTTTAGGGTTTAGGGTTTAGGGTTTAGGGTTTAGGGTTTAGGGTTTAGGGTTTAGGGTTTAGGGTTTAGGGTTTAGGGTTTAGGGTTTAGGGTTTAGGGTTTAGGGTTTAGGGTTTAGGGTTTAGGGTTTAGGGTTAGGGTTTAGGGTTTAGGGTTTAGGGTTTAGGGTTTAGGGTTTAGGGTTTAGGGTTTAGGGGGTTTAGGGTTTAGGGTTTAGGGTTTAGGGTTTAGGGTTTAGGGTTTAGGGTTTAGGGTTTAGGGTTTAGGGTTTAGGGTTTAGGGTTTAGGGTTTAGGGTTTAGGGTTTAGGGTTTAGGGTTTAGGGTTTAGGGTTTAGGGTTTAGGGTTTAGGGTTTAGGGTTTAGGGTTTAGGGTTTAGGGTTTAGGGTTTAGGGTTTAGGGTTTAGGGTTTAGGGTTTAGGGTTTAGGGTTTAGGGTTTAGGGTTTAGGGTTTAGGGTTTAGGGTTTAGGGTTTAGGGTTTAGGGTTTAGGGTTTAGGGTTTAGGGTTTAGGGTTTAGGGTTTAGGGTTTAGGGTTTAGGGTTTAGGGTTTAGGGTTTAGGGTTTAGGGTTTAGGGTTTAGGGTTTAGGGTTTAGGGTTTAGGGTTTAGGGTTTAGGGTTTAGGGTTTAGGGTTTAGGGTTTAGGGTTTAGGGTTTAGGGTTTAGGGTTTAGGGTTTAGGGTTTAGGGTTTAGGGTTTAGGGTTTAGGGTTTAGGGTTTAGGGTTTAGGGTTTAGGGTTTAGGGTTTAGGGTTTAGGGTTTAGGGTTTAGGGTTTAGGGTTTAGGGTTTAGGGTTTAGGGTTTAGGGTTTAGGGTTTAGGGTTTAGGGTTTAGGGTTTAGGGTTTAGGGTTTAGGGTTTAGGGTTTAGGGTTTAGGGTTTAGGGTTTAGGGTTTAGGGTTTAGGGTTTAGGGTTTAGGGTTTAGGGTTTAGGGTTTAGGGTTTAGGGTTTAGGGTTTAGGGTTTAGGGTTTAGGGTTTAGGGTTTAGGGTTTAGGGTTTAGGGTTTAGGGTTTAGGGTTTAGGGTTTAGGGTTTAGGGTTTAGGGTTTAGGGTTTAGGGTTTAGGGTTTAGGGTTTAGGGTTTAGGGTTTAGGGTTTAGGGTTTAGGGTTTAGGGTTTAGGGTTTAGGGTTTAGGGTTTAGGGTTTAGGGTTTAGGGTTTAGGGTTTAGGGTTTAGGGTTTAGGGTTTAGGGTTTAGGGTTTAGGGTTTAGGGTTTAGGGTTTAGGGTTTAGGGTTTAGGGTTTAGGGTTTAGGGTTTAGGGTTTAGGGTTTAGGGTTTAGGGTTTAGGGTTTAGGGTTTAGGGTTTAGGGTTTAGGGTTTAGGGTTTAGGGTTTAGGGTTTAGGGTTTAGGGTTTAGGGTTTAGGGTTTAGGGTTTAGGGTTTAGGGTTTAGGGTTTAGGGTTTAGGGTTTAGGGTTTAGGGTTTAGGGTTTAGGGTTTAGGGTTTAGGGTTTAGGGTTTAGGGTTTAGGGTTTAGGGTTTAGGGTTTAGGGTTTAGGGTTTAGGGTTTAGGGTTTAGGGTTTAGGGTTTAGGGTTTAGGGTTTAGGGTTTAGGGTTTAGGGTTTAGGGTTTAGGGTTTAGGGTTTAGGGTTTAGGGTTTAGGGTTTAGGGTTTAGGGTTTAGGGTTTAGGGTTTAGGGTTTAGGGTTTAGGGTTTAGGGTTTAGGGTTTA
>JANSWA010000132.1:0-37960 GCA_028015225.1 Carex myosuroides | reverse complement strand
TTTTTTTTTTGCCAGGATGTGTACTTTACACTAGTGTAAAAAAAAATAAATCTGTATATAAGATAATGCTTATATTTTCTGTTTTATTAGAAGATAGAATTTATACGCCATATGACAATAGTTTCTAGTTAACTGGTAAAACAATAAAAATCCCTCCCCCTCTTGGCGCTTTGCGATAGACCAATATAAATATAGTCCTAATTCTCGGGTTAGATGCACGTTAAAATCGTGTCAAACTCTCATATCTAATTTAGCGCTTGCTTCGCGCTTTGCCACAAACAAAAAATTACTTCATTAAAGATCGTAAAGTTGGCTTCAACGTTATGCTGGCTCCAATGGCCGGTGGTGAACGAGTTAGAGCTTTATCTATAATGAGTAATAAATAAAACCCACATAAAAAAAAAAAAATAAAGATAAACTTTCTATTATAAATTTAAGAGACCTTAAAGTTATAGAGCTTTACTTATTCGGTACATTTAAATCTTATGTTAAAGTAACTTTAACAAAAATGGAGCTAGAAGTGCTAAAGTGTACTATGCTTAAGGGTCTGAGAATAAAAATATAGCTATTATAAGATCTTTAAATTATAAAGATTTAATATCTAGTGCTGTTACTGAAAAAAAAAGTAGTTATATGTTTAGTTACTACTCCAGAATTATATTTGTAATTGATACTCAAATAGATAACTAATAACTAGCTAGCGCTTTGCGAGCGCACACAACACTAAAGACACTACGCTTCTTTATATAGTTACACGAGAAAACATACTATTTATTGAACTTAAATGTTGAAAATTGAAGGTTCCTGTAGGTTTAGGTAGACTAGGTGAAATGAATCAATTAATAAAGACAATAAAGCTCATTTAGGTACGTTATAGGGGAGGGGGGGGTAGTGGTTAACATTAGAAGCACAGTTGGCTTCTAATAAAAAGAATAATGTTTTATTTACAATAGTAATGTATTAGATATGTAAATATATTATTTCATCATTATTATGATGGTAAGTATATAAAGAAACTATTACGGATAAATAAGCTATATATTAAAGACGTATAAAAAGTGTTCTTGGAAAAATCCATTTTGTAAACGGAGCGAATTGAAATATCTTAGTAGCTTCAGGAATAAAAATCAAATGAGATTCCGTAATTAGCTATAACTGTTATGGAAAAGCCTTTAAAGTAAAACGGAAATAATCTGTTTGAATTTAGGGAAACCTTTCTCTAAGGCTAAATATGATATATAAGCGATAGTGAAGCAGTACCGTGAGGGAAATTTTTGAAATAGTAGTTTTATAAGCAGCTCAAGTTTAATTTAAAAGTATAATGAGAGCGTACCTTTTGCATAATGGGTCAGCAAGTTAATATTAGATGCGAGAAAAAGAGTACAGAAAAGATTAGGAAGTAAAACTTAATATATTTTTAGTTTAATGCTAAAAATTAAAAAGAGAATGAAAACGAAATGAGTAAGGTAATTAACTCTTATTCCTAGATAAACCGATTATTAATTAATGATTAAGTATCTAATATTAGACCCGAAGCCTAGTGATCTTACCATGATCAGGGTTATAAAGGCCTGAACGGGTTATCGTTGTAAAAGATATCCGATGAATTGTGGTAAGTTAGTGAAAGACAAAACTGACTAGGATAGCTGGTTTTCTGCGAAACCTATATAAGTAGGTAATGTGAATTACATCATAGCAGGTACAGAACTGTGATCTCGGACAAAGTATGTTGTTTTCCTTAGCGCTTTGCGAGCAAAGCGCTAAGGATGATGGCATGGTTTTTGTATACATCGGGGAATCCCGAAGATTTTATCGGCGAGAATTTGCTCTCGAAAGGGCAATGATGGATTTTGCATAATCGGACATAGTACGATAAGGTTGTATGTCTAAAGGGAAACAGCCCAGAACAAGAGTTAAAGGTTCCAAAATTATTGTTAAGTGAAAATAAGGAAGTTTTCTTCAAATACAACCAGGAAATAGGCTTAGAAGCGGCCATTTTTTGAAGACCTCGTAACAGAGCACTGGTTTAACATTAAAAGTTGAAAGCACCGAAAATTTAACGGATCTAAAACAATATACCGAAACCTTGTCTATAATAAACCTATTTTAAGATTTATACCAAATTATTATCTTAAGTATTTTTATTTATGGGGGTAGCAGAACGTTGGGCATGTCTTAGACTTAATGTTTTTAATATTAAGTAGGTTAACTCGATTGTTTATTATCTAAACCAAGTAGGTTAAGCACTTATTTGTCATCAAATAGGTTCAAGACTTATTTGTTAGAGGTGGTATAATGACTTGTTAACAAGATGACCCCAAGTGAGAATGCTGGCATGAGTAACGAAAAAGGGATAGCCCCTCGCCTTAAGCTTATGGTATTTAAATAAAGTAACGGCCTCTAAGTTTTGTCCTAAAGGATTAAACGATGAGAAAAATCTTCAGGTATGTCTAACAACATTGAAAATTTAAAGACTAGCTTCGTGTAAAAAAAAAATCAGCACGTTGTGATGTGTGAGTAAACAGTGTTCTGGAAAAAGGCGACCAATATTTATGATCGTAACAATCAACGGTCAGGTCTAACAAAGATATAAATAGTAAATAACCGTACCTAGATACTACCACAAGTAAGCAAGTAGAGTATACAAAGGCGTTTGAGTTAACAATCATTAAGGAACTCGGCAAAATGACACCGTAACTTAGGGATAAGGTGTGCCATCCTTATCGATGAATATAAGATAAGGAGAGGAGACATAAAATGGCGTTGTACGACTGTTTAATTAAAACAAAGCACTTTGCATAAGATGACAAATCAAAGTAATTGAGTGTGAATTCTGCCCGATGTTGGCTGGTTAACGGATTTTCTTAGCTGACTAAAATAAGCTAGGTTTTGAAGGAAACCCCAATCAATGGCGGCCTTATCGATGAGGGTCCTAAGGTAGCGGAATACCTTGGCCGTTAAATGCGGTCTTGCATGAATGATTTAACGATACAACAGCTGTCTCAATGATTGGCTCAGTGAAATTGGAATAACTGTGCAGATACAGTTTACCTCTAGTTAGACGAGAAGACCCTATGCAGCTTTACTGTTTGTAGTTATTGAATACAATGGGACAAGTAGTAGCGTATAAGGTAGTTGAAAAGATACAATTGAAACACCTTTACTTAGTTTATTGTATTAGTAGCCAACTAGGAAGAGTGGAAGGTAAGTATTGTTAAGACGCATAATCGTATAATTGTTAAGACGCATTATCGCAGAATCGTTAAGACGTATTATCGCAGAATCGTTTAAGATTTAAGTGGAAGGGGTTTTGTAGTATTATATAGTGGTTGGATAAAAAAAAGAAACTTGGTAATCCACTATCACCTTACTATAGACATATTACATGCTTTTTTCAAATACACAAAACACTTAGGTTGTATATGAGGATAGCATTATGTTGAGGCAATACTTGCTCTGGAATTAATAGTAAGCAGAAAAACTACAAAGCTTATCCTATAAAAGATATTAAACGCACCACAAAAGGATGCGTTTTATATTTGGAAACATTTGCTATTAGACAGTTTATGCGGGGCACAGATCCCACAAAAAGTACCTGGGTGTATCCAAAGTTAATTTTGTAAATTTATTGGCAATAAAATTTGTCAATATATAAATATATTATATAGCAAAAGCTTTTGCTTTTACTTGTATAATGTATTTTTTTATTTTAATCTGTAATGTATTGCTATCAATATATTCAGTTATTTATCTATTAAGTTAGATTTATTTATTTTTTTTAAGTAAGATTTTACCTATATGGAAAATAGTAGTAAATAAAACCCTAACAATAGTAGGGTTTTTAATTTGTTTTCTTAATATGCTAACCCTTTTGGAAGGTATTAAGAAAATGATTATTATTTTACTTTAAAAGTTTAATGGCTTAATCTTGCTTTACTGTTTGACTTACACGTCTATCAGTTGCGTAAGCAGGGCATATGATCACAAGATGCATAAAGGAAAGGTCTTGGATTTTTGAAAAAGCTACGCTAGGGATAACAGGCTAATTGCGCCAGAGAGTACAAATTGAGTGCGCAGTTTGGCACCTCGATGTCGGCTTAGCTCATCCACATGAATGCAGAAATCATGAAGGGTACGACTGTTCGTCGATTAAAGAGCTACACGAGCTGGGTTAAATACGTCGTGAGACAGTATGGTTTCTATCTTCTAGAGGAAATTAGAGTAAAATAAGGATATGCCCTTCGTACGAAAGGAGTTGGGTATGGTAACCTCTGGTTTACCTGTTGTTTATGAATTAATATATTCTGTGTTATTTTTAGCAGTTATTATCAGTAATACTAGAGTAGCTTATCTGCGATTTGCGCTTTAGGTTAAAAGTACCACTAAATAATCTACAGATACTCATGTACAGATATATCATAGGCACGGCAGGAAACCCACGTTAGTTATAGATAAGTGCTGAAAGCATATAGGCGCGAAGCATATCTTAAGATACTCTTAAATATACGTGGTAGAATACCACGAGTATTAGTGTAAGCGCGAAGCGTTATACATTAATACTGTATAGGCTTTTGCTTTAAGGATTTTAATGTCTTCAGGTAAAAAGTACTAATTTTATTAATAACTAAATAACATACTTATCATACATAAACTAATATTGCTATTTAATAAGCGTTAAATTAGTTTTGCGCATCATTTATAAAAAAAAGGCAAGCTACACAGATACATACTTCTTTTATAGAAAGGAAAGCTAACATACTTTCTAACTTAACGTTTTGCAATATAATTTAGCCTGGTTAGCATAAAAGCAATGCACCCGTTTTGTAATCGGAAGAAGTAAGTGCGATACTTACACTGGGCTCTTAAAGGGTAAACAACTTTTTACGAATAGTTATTTAACGGTTTTCTTCTCAAAGAAAAAAAAAGTATCTATTTCTATCACACACACATATCTTGTGATATATCATGCGCTAAAGACAAATGCGGGTTGGTGTAATAGTAACATAAATGGCTCATGTCCATTAGATGAAAGTGCGATTCTTTTGCCCGTTTTAATGTTTTATTTAATAAAACAAGCGCACGCTTCGCGCTAAGCGTAAAAAAAAAAAGGCTATAGCTTAATTGGTAGAGCAAACTGCTCATGATAGTTCAGATGAGTGTTCAAGTCACTCTGGCCTTATGCACTATTTATATATAGTTTCGTGTTACATTTTGTTGTGCAAAGCAAGTGTGCCCTATAGCTAATTAATATCCGAGTGCTGGAATTGGTAGACAGGGAAAATTTAAGCTTTTCTGATATTTAATCGTAAACGTTCAAGTCGTTTCTCGGATACATTTTTTTTACCTAATTTATACACTCTTATTATAAAACGCCGCACACTTTGTGTGGGACAAATCTTTATGTTTTCTAGAGGTATTCATATGTATCTATTTACCTTTGTCTTTAGGTAACTTTGTATTATTTGCTCATTCAGCTTTTACTCAAAAAGAATTAAATGAATTTAAACCGTCGACTTTAAACAATAATAGGCGAAAAACTGGTATATACAAATCGACTAACAAGCAATCAGAAAAATCATACATTGGATCTGATATAGATTTAAGTAAAAGACTTAGCAATTATTTTAACTCATCCTGAAAAAAGAAACCATTGCTAATAACAGTATTATTTACAAAGCTCTGTTAAACTATGGCTATTCATGTTTTACTTTAGAAATTCTTGAATATTGTCATGTAAATATATTTATAGAAAAAAAACTATATTACCTAGATACACTAAAGCCTGAATATAACATTGCTAAACACGCAGGTTTTGTTTTAGGCTTAAAACACACTGAAGCATTTATTGAGGCTATTAGAAAGCATAAACTAGGAGTACTTCGTACTGGAGAAGAAAAACTAAGTATTGCTAATAGCAGCCCTAGTGCATCTTCTGTGGCTGTTACAGAGATAGAAACAGGAATAGTTAAATATTTTTTTAATCTATTATAAATGCAGCAAATTACATAGGAACTCACCACTCTTATACCGCAAAATGTATAAAAAAAAATAACGGTATTTACACAGAAAGCAAGTACATAACTAAACCAGCAACCTAATAAAAAAAAAAATGGTAGATAATAGTTTAAGACCCACTAGTCAAGTGGTTAAGACATAACGCTTTCACCGTTACATCTCGGGTTCGAACCCCGAGTGGGTTAAAAAAAAAGTTATACTACCATTACTCACTCGCGAAGCGAAAGCAAAACGCTGTGTTATGTACGCCTAGTTATCGCATCACTCGCTATTCTTAATTAAAACAAAGTGTGCACTGTATCTTTAGTGTTGTGTGCGTTAGAGCAAAAAAAATTAAAAAAGGGGATATAGTTTAATTGGTAAAACTGCGATTTTGCATATCGTTATTTTAGGATCGAGTCCTAATATCTCCATTTATTTACTATCACGCTTCGCGCAAAATATAAGGCTCGAGAAGCTCAACCCGGTAGAGCGGAACTCTGAAGATGTTTAGGTTGTAAGTTCAAATCTTATCTCGAGCAAAGAAGTATAAAAAAGTAAAACAAATTATCTAGATTTAATTAAAATACTTAAGCAAAAATATTTACATATAATTATTAACTCAATTGGTAGCATTTACCTAGATATTATCTACGCAAAAAAAGGTGGATATAGTTCAATAGGTAGAGCAGCTGTATGTGGCACAGTAAGTTCTCAGTTCAAGTCTGGGTATCCACCCATGTTAATATTCATTTATACATATTTAAACACAATTCTATTTTTTAATTCCCTTACTTTAAAACGGGACAAATTAATATTTATTTTCGTAAATTTTTAATCAATAAGAGAATGGACATATTTCTTTCATTATGTTTATGTTGGTTGTTATTAAAAGTCACAAGATTATTTTTTTTTTTGTTTTACTATACTAGGTATAGATTACTTGTATGCTTCAGTAGTAGGATTATACGCATGTGTATTAGCTACAGCTTATATTTGTTTAAATACCAGAAATTTAAGTTTAATATTTATATTATTATATTTATTACTGCAACTTTTTTAGCTTTCATGTCTCTTTATTTACTTTTAATACCAGCTAACTTAATAATGGCATATCTACTAGATACAGGCGATTATATTAGTAGTAATATTTCAGGTTTACATAACTTAAGTAGTGGTGCTAGTTTTGGTAAAGCAGGGTGATCTGCTCAAGTAGGGTCAAGTACTCAAGCAGGATATAGTACTTAAGCAGGGTCAAGTACTCAAGCAGGGTTAGATAATCAAGGTAGATCACAAGGTATAGGTGGGTTAAGCGAAAGTATAGCGGATATATATGAGATAGCGACCCGTGGCCAAGCTGCTGTAAGAAATGGGGTTATAGCCAATGGATACAACCCTTATAAATCAAACCTGCCGTATGCTGCAAAATTAGCAGATAAACTGGTTAGTTTACGTGCTACAAATAACCACTTGCAAACACCTACAAAGTAATTGCCTGGTGACGCTAGGTATTTAAATCTAATGATACGTGTTTACCACCCTAATTATAAGCCTAATGCTCATTATACTAACACTCGGAGGTTTAGACAATTTCTAAAAAGATTAGCTTAATTGTAAAAGTAACAAGGTATATTAGGGCAAAAACAAATAAAAGCCCGAGTAGTTCAACTGGTTAGAACATTAATTTCATGCATTAATAATGGGAATTCGAATTTCTCCTCTGGCTCAAAGTATACGAGAGATCGTATACGAGAGATCGTATACTTTAAATGACAAATGTCTAAATTTTTTAGATAAAATCCGATAAAGACGTTGAAGCTATATAAGAAGACATTGAAGCTAAATATAAAGACATTGAAAAAAAAAGTTTAAACAAAATAATATTTATTAGTAGTACTGGAAAAAAGATTAATATAAGCCACACTAAATTGTTAAAATTACTAAAAAAATGTTTTTTAAAGAAAAAAGAAATAAAAAAAAAAAATTAATAAATAATAAATAATAAATAAAAAAAAAAAAATCACTTTATTTTTATATAGATATATAATTAAAAGAAAGAGTTCAATTGCTTATAACATTAATTTAATCCATTAAATTAAGAATGATAATAATATTTTCTCTTCCGGCTAAATCATAGATTATTACATAAAAATTAAAAAAAAAAAAAAATAAATTTTATTTTTTTTACTAAAAAAACCTTGTTTAATTATTAGTAATAAATAGTGTAAAATTACATCTTATGATCTTTAGTTTAAATATACTTAGTTTTACTCTTAAAACTTAATTAAGGTTTAATTTTTATTAGTATAATTATCGCTTAATAACATTTTTTTATTTAACAAAAAAATGTTATATATACCAACATTTATTTCTGTTATAGAAGTTTTATTAGTTACTATACCTGTTTTACTTACTGTTGCTTTTGTTACTGTAGCTGAAAGAAAAACGATGGCCAGTATGCAAAGAAGATTAGGTCCTAATGTTGTAGGGTATTATGGATTATTACAAGCATTTGCCGATGCCCTTAAGCTTTTACTAAAAGAGTATGTATCTCCTACCCAAGCTAATTTAGTATTATTTTTCTTAGGTCCTGTTATAACTCTTATTTTCGCATTATTAGGTTATGCAGTAGTACCTTACGGTCCTGGATTAGCTATATGAGACTTTGATCTGGGTATTTTATATATGTTAGCTGTTTCTTCATTAGCTACTTATGGTATATTATTAGCAGGATGATCTGCTAATTCTAAATATGCTTTTTTAGGGTCACTTAGAAGTACAGCACAACTAATAAGTTATGAATTGATATTGAGTTCAGCTATATTACTTGTTATATTACTAACAGGTAGTCTAAATTTAACTGTTAATATAGAAGCTCAAAGATCTATATGATTTATTGTACCATTATTACCCGTATTTATAATCTTTTTCATAGGTTCTGTAGCAGAAACTAATAGAGCTCCTTTTGATTTAGCAGAAGCTGAATCTGAGTTAGTGAGTGGATTTATGACAGAGCACGCTGCAGTTGTATTTGTATTCTTCTTTTTAGCCGAATACGGTAGTATTGTACTTATCTGTATATTAACTACTATATTATTTTTAGGTGGTTATTTACTAAACTTTTCACCATTATTGTATTTATTACAAGAAATTGATTACGATGGTTCAATTATTAGCCAACTTGAGATCTTTTCTAGCCCATTAATTGAAGGACTTTTCTCTGGTTTAGCTTTAGGTATTAAATCGTGTATAATGGTATTTGTATTTATCTGAGTTAGAGCTTCTTTCCCTAGAATACGTTTTGATCAGTTAATGTTATTCTCTTGAACTATTTTACTACCGGTAGTTATAGCTTTTATTGTTGTTGTACCTTGTATAATTTACAGTTTTGATATAATACCTAGTAACGTAGCTTTATTTTAAATATAGCTTAGATTATATATCTATTATAATAAAATAAATATATCTACATTCTCTATAGTACTTTTGCCCTTACTTTATTATAAAGTATAGCTATAAGCTTAGTTTTTGAAGCTATTATTAATTTTTAATCTTATATGATTTATAAAGACCTTTTTATGTTAAAAAGTAATCCTTGTTATACATCTTGGAGTAAACCATCTAAAACCTTACCAGAATTTTTTCTTATCAAGTTAAACCTTTCTATTACCTTACTTACAATCAATATATAGTATGTAATAAGGGATTTTTTCTTGATAAGAAAAAAGGAACAAAAAAGGTTAGAAAAGATTACAAAATATAATAAAAAAAAAAACAAAAAAAAAAATAAATATATTTACATTCTCTATAGTACTTTTGCCCTTACTTTATTATAAAGCATAGCTATAAGCTTAGGTTTTGAGGCTATTATTTATTATTTTTATGTTAGATTTATATCTTTTGAATGAAACCTTTACTAATGGTTTAAATCACGGTTTATTATTTTTTGCCTCACTAGCATCAATTTTTTGTGGTATTTTTGTTATAGTTAGCAAAAATCCGATAGTTTCAGTTTTATTTTTAATAGGACTATTTTTAAATATAGCTGGTTATCTAATGTTGTTAGGAATTAATTTTATAGGTTTATCTTACTTATTAGTATATGTGGGTGCTGTATCTATTTTATTTTTATTTATCCTAATGTTAATTAATGTAAGAATATCTGAACTTACTACTGATAATAGTAACAGTATTCCATTAGCTATCATGATTGGTGTTTTTTTTAATGTAACACTATACAAATTATTACCTACAAATCTAAGTTCAATATTTAATGTAGATGCATATTCAAACATGGAAAGTGTGAATAATATGTCCTATACTACTCACTACACTCCTATGAGTATAAAGGATTTAAATACTTTAAGTTCAAATAGTGACATATTATTTGTTAGTTCCCACATTTGAGATGGTGCCTTAGCTGAAACATCTCACATTACAAGTATTGGTAACATAATATACACTAGTTACCCCTTATGGCTATTAATAACATCTATTATATTATTACTAGCCATGGTAGGAGCTATAGTTATAACAATTAAACAAAAATCATAAATAGATGCAGTACTTTGATTATAACATTAATGTATATATCTATAGTTTTATAGATTTAACCCAGGATATTATTTTTTACTTTTTTATAGGAACATTTTACGGTCTAGATCCTAATTGAGATGGTACAGAACTTATGTTAGCCCATTATATCAACAATATGTCTTTAAAATATAGTATATTATTATCCTGTATTAGTACAACAGGTATAATTGGTATTATTTTAATGGCTAGTCCTTTAATGGACAAACAAATTAATGATATATCTAGACAAATTTCAGAAAATAAACCAGATAATAAACAGAAAATTCCAATGAATTTAGTTTGCTCAGAAGCCAAAGCGCATGGGGTTTGGAATTTCTGAGCTTTTGTCTATAATGAAAAAGACCCTAGTGGTGCTCATTTAGACAGATTATTTGATAGATTACCACGAGTAAAAGAAATGCGTTACATAGATGGAGTAGGATATAACGGATTTGTTTTTAGACCTTCTATAGGGATGGGTGAAGGTAATTTTTCTCACTTTAACTTTTTAGGTACGAAAGTTAAAATAAATAACAGAGTATTAGGTGAATTACAAGAAACACACCAAATCTATTCTGGTTTTTTAGGATCTAATCCTGATTTACCGCGTGTGGCTGATACATTATTTTTAAGACAGTTTTTTGATAAAGCACATATCAAAAAAGAAGATTCATATATTTCAGATTATGAGTCAGTATCTGGAGATGAATCTTCTCCGTAAAATATCTTCTTATATAAAAAAAGAAAAAAGAAAAAAAAAACAAAAAAAAAAAAATATATATATTTTTTTCTTTGCCCCTTTTTTATATATAAGTGAATAGGTATTGTGGCCTTTATTTAACATAATATTTATAATAGATATTTATTATTATCTTTATATATCATTGGTGTATACAATAAATAAGTATTACTTTTAAACAACTAGAAAGTATATATTCTATATATATATTAGATAATTGTTATGTATTATCTCAATAGTATTTAATAATCTTGTCATAAAAATAAAGGCTAGTAGACTTAATGAAGCAATTACAAATAAAAATAACACAAAGTTTATTACCTTTATTAGTTGGAGGATATTGTGTAAATAGGTGATTAATATATAGTCCACCTAAACCTCACCATTTTTTTAGAAAACCACGATTATCCTGTTTTAATTGCTTTTCAACTCTATAATAATGTGCACCTGTATTACACTAAATACCTGCTGATGTAGCCTGTATTTATTAATGTAATATAGCAATATTAATATTGAATACAGCGCAAGATTCAGACCAAGTATTCGTACCAGATATTATTAAGCAATAAAGATTATTATTTTATCTTGCAACTACTAACATAATACCGTTAAACACGTTCCATACAGGCTTAACATCTGAGTATCTTGAAGCTGTTTTAAGATAACTAGTTTACCAACAATTTACTTTATTACTAATTAATTCCGGATTAAGTCATGAGTATGTAAATTTATTACACGATTTTATGACCGGTAATATACCGGTGGTTTAATACAATCCTTGCTTTATAGTACTATCTATTAATTTTTTTCTCTTAATCAATTATTAGATATTTTTTTTTTTTTATAGAGGAATGTGAGGATGGATGTCCTAGCTTAGGGTATGGTTAATTCTTTCTAAACTAGCTTAGAAATTTTGTACGTAGAACAACAAATAATTAAGAAAAATATATATATTATTATTAGTTATAAACATTTTTATAACCTTACTAAACAATTTAGCCTAACGACTTGCTTTGCTAGCGAAAAGGATAAATTCGGTATTTACTAGGAAAATTTTTTAATTTTTTTTTTATCTATTAATCAATGTTACTTATCTTATTGCTTTTAATACCTTTAATGGGTGTATTCCTTATATCTACAACTACATACAACGATAATTATGTAAACAATGATAGAGTTTCAAGTTTAAAACAAACTAAAGTAATAGCTTTAACTACATCAATAATAAATTTTTTTGTTTCTTTGATAGTGTTTATGTTATTTAATTTTAGCAACAATCAATTTCAATTTGTACAAGAATATCATAAAATCAATAGTTTTGACTTCTATTTAGGAGTAGACGGACTATCTATATATTTTGTTCTTTTAACTACAATGATTATGCCTATATCACTTTTATCAAATTGAAATTCAATTTCAGAAAACGTAAAGTCTTATGTAATTATAATATTATTGTTAGAAACATTATTATTAGCAGTGTTTTTTAGTATTAGATATATTACTTTTTTATATTTTCTTTGAAAGTATACTACCTCCTTTGTTTATACTGATAGGTTTATTTGGTTCTAGTAATAGAGTTAGAGCTAGTTTCTACTTATTTTTATATACATTATTAGGTTCTTTATTTTTATTATTATCTATACTTACAATGTCATCAATAATGGGAACAACTGATTTTGACGCTTTATACAAAACAAACTTTAACTTTACTACTCAGTTGTTTTTATTTTATGGTATTTTTATAGCTTTTGCTGTTAAAACTCCTACTATATTCTTAAATACTTGACTTTTAAAAGCCCACGTTGAATCACCTTTAGGTGGAAGTATAATATTGGCAGCTATCGTGTTAAAGCTTAGTTTATATGGTATATTAAGATTAATATTACCATTACTTCCTAAAGCTTATATATACTTTACATCTGTAATATATGTTATAGGTGTTATTACTATTATATACGCTAGTTTTAGTACTTTAAGAACAATAGATGTTAAAGAACTGATAGCTTATAGTTCTGTATCACACGCCGCAGTTTATCTACTAGGTGTATTCAGTAATTCAGTACAAGGTATAGAAGGTGCTATTACACTAGGATTAGCCCACGGTTTTGTATCATCTGGTCTATTTATATGTGCTGGTGGAATTTTATATGACAGATCATCTACTAGATTAATTACTTTTTATAGAGGTATAGCACAAGTAATGCCTTTATTTTCTGTACTATTCTTCATACTTTGTTTAGGTAATGCTGGAACACCTTTAACTGTTAATTTTGTTGGTGAATTTATGAGTTTATATGGAACATTTGAAAGATTACCTTTATTAGGTGCATTTGCTAGTTCTTCTATTGTATTAAGTGCAGCATACACTATGTATATGTTCAATAGAATAGCTTTTGGAGGGTCGTACTCAAGATTCTTTAAATTTAATATTCCCGATTTAAACAAAAGAGAATTTGTTATATTATTTACACTAGTTGCATTTACTATAGTATTAGGGATATACCCTGCTCCTATACTAGATGGTTTACATTACTCTGTATCTTTACTAACATACCATGCCCCTTAAAAAAAAAAAATTTTTTTTTTTTTACTATATTCATCTGTTTTTATTAATTAAGATAGTTACTTATTAAATTAGTTACTTTTTTTAATAAAGCATAAGCTAAAGGGGCAAATATTTTTTTTTTTTGTTTGCTTTGCCTTTGGTTTAATGTATAAATATACAGTATTTATGTATTACTATAATTAGGAGAGCTTAACTTAACGGTAAAGTATGTGACTTTTAATCGCTCTAATATGAGTTCAAATCTCATAGCTCTTATACTTTTACGTTTCTTTTTAGTAAACTTATACCATATTTATTAACTTTAAGTTATGTTTTATTTTAACCAGCGATTATTATATTATATTTATATTTTAAATGTTTTTTTCTTTAACTTTTGTAGCTTTTCTTTACTTTTTTTATTTGTAAGATACCTAATATTAATCGATTCCCCGCCATCAATTTATATGAGAGAAATCTAGAAGTAAAGAATAGTAAAATATCTCTTTGATTAGAACGTTGATTCTTATCAAGTAATGCTAAAGACATAGGTACGCTTTATCTTATCTTTTCTTTGTTTTCAGGTTTACTTGGAACAGCATTTTCAGTACTTATAAGACTTGAATTATCTGGACCCGGTGTTCAGTACATAGCAGATAACCAATTATATAATAGTATAATAACAGCCCACGCTATCTTAATGATTTTCTTCATGGTTATGCCAGCATTAATAGGTGGATTTGGTAATTTCTTATTACCTTTATTAGTAGGTGGGCCGGATATGGCTTTCCCTAGACTAAATAATATTAGTTTCTGGTTATTACCACCTAGTCTAATATTATTTTTATTTGCTGCAACAATAGAAAATGGAGCAGGAACAGGTTGAACTCTATATCCCCCATTATCAGGAATACAAAGTCACAGTGGACCTAGTGTAGATTTAGCTATATTTGCTCTTCACTTATCAGGAATAGGTAGTTTATTAGGAGCAATGAACTTCATTACTACTATATTAAATATGAGAAGTCCAGGAGTAAGACTTCACAAATTAGCTTTATTTGGATGAGCAGTAGTAGTTACTGCAGTATTATTACTTTTATCTTTACCTGTTTTAGCCGGTGCGATTACTATGGTATTAACAGACAGAAATTTTAATACATCATTCTTTGAAGTAGCAGGAGGTGGAGATCCTATATTATACCAACATCTTTTCTGATTCTTTGGTCACCCTGAGGTTTACATATTAATTATACCTGGATTCGGTATAATTAGTACTACAATCTCAGCAAGTTCTAACAAATCAATTTTCGGATACTTAGGGATGGTGTACGCCATGATGTCAATAGGAGTATTAGGTTTTGTTGTTTGAAGTCACCACATGTACAGTGTTGGTTTAGACGTGGATACAAGAGCATATTTCACAGCTGCAACTTTAATAATAGCAGTACCTACTGGTATTAAAATATTTAGTTGATTAGCAACTTGTTACGGTGGATCATTACACTTAACACCTACAATGTTATTTGCATTAGGGTTTGTGTTTATGTTTACTGTAGGAGGATTAAGTGGTGTTGTTTTAGCTAATGCTTCTTTAGATATAGCATTCCACGATACATATTACGTCGTAGCTCATTTCCATTACGTTTTAAGTATGGGAGCAGTATTTGCACTATTCAGTGGTTGATACTTCTGAATACCAAAAATGTTAGGTTTAGACTATAACATTATGTTAAGTAAAGTACATTTCTGATTATTATTCATTGGAGTTAATGTAACATTTTTCCCTCAACACTTCTTAGGTTTACAAGGTATGCCAAGAAGAATAAGTGACTACCCAGACGCATTTGCAGGATGAAACATAATAAGTAGTTTTGGTTCTCTAATATCTGTTGTAGCTACATGATTATTCTTATACATTGTATATCTACAATTAGTTGAAGGTAAAAGTGTATCGAGATATCCATGATTAACACCTCAATTCTATACAGATTACTTACAAAGCTTATTAAACAGAGCTTACAGTAGTTTAGAGTGATGTTTAAACAGCCCACCTAAACCTCACGCATTCGTTAGTTTACCATTACAAAGCTAAGTAAAAAAGTGTTAGGCTTACTTTATAGTAAGAAAAATAGCATTTTTCTTTCTATAATAGGATACTTTATTATACCTGTTAAATTTATTTTTGCCTTGCTTTCAATAACAAAAAAAAAATAAAAAAAAAAACAAAAAAAAAATATACATATAGATATATATACATTTCCTTTAAAGGTCCTGTGTTTAATTACACTTAGTCACATATATTTGTTTTGTTTACTTAACGAAAGCAGATTAGAGACAATTACTATTATTATTAATCTTATGCCTCAATTAGTTCCATTTTATTTTATAAACCAAGTTACATTTGCATTTGCTATAATTGCACTTTTAATATTTGTATTTTCTAAATACATATTACCAAGATTTGTTCGTTTATTCACTACACGTGTTTTCATAAGCAAATTATAATTTTTACGATTTTTTTTTAGAAGAAAAAAAGCGTCTCATAGATGATTTTATATTTAAATAAATATTCCATAATTTTTTATATTTTTATGAATTTTTTTTCAAATATAATTAGTCCATTAGATCAATTTGAAATAAGAAATTTAATAAGTTTAGAGGCCCCTGTACTGGGAGATCTTTCTCTTTCTTTAACAAACATAGGTTTGTATTTAACTATAGCAGGGTACTTAGTATTTAGTATTAGCCTTGTATCTAATAACAACAATAAAGTGACATCGAACGTTTGATCAGTATACCAAGAATCTATATACGCTACTGTACACAGTATAGTAGTTAGCCAAATAAACGACAAAAAAGGTCAAGTTTACTTTCCATTTATGTATGTATTATTTTTATTTATACTTGTTAATAACTTAATAGGGATGGTTCCTTACAGTTTTGCTTCAACAAGTCACTTTGTGTTAACTTTCTCATTAAGTTTCACAATAGTATTAGGTGCAACTATATTAGGATTTAGTAAACACGGTTTACAATTCTTTTCTCTTTTTGTTCCTGCAGGTTGTCCATTAGGATTATTACCTTTACTAGGTATTGATAGAATTTATCTCTTACTTAGCTAGAAATGTGTCATTAGGGGTTAAGATTAGCCGCTAATATCTTATCCGGTCACATGCTTTTAAATATACTAAGTGGATTTACTTACAACATAATGAGTTCAGGTTTCATATTTTTCTTTTTAGGGTTATTTCCTTTAGCCTTTATAATAGCATTCTCTGGTTTAGAATTAGGTATAGCTTTCATACAAGCTCAAGTTTTTGTTGTTTTATCATGTTCATACATAAAAGACGCACTAGACTTACACTAAAACTAGATAAAGATTAAAATAAACATTCTATAAAAAAAAAATATCAGTGGCTTAAAGGTGTAGCTAGATGGTATTAATAAGTATATAATAAAAAGCACATATTCTGGTGATGACAATAATAAAAATAATAAAAATTATAAAAATACGTAGAGTACCATTATTATAACAATGAGTATAATCCAAGTGCTGGAGTTTGACCCTAACACTAATGTAATGCTAAATATATTAATAATTGTTTTACTCCTAGACTTTGAGATATACACATGTATAATAATAAAGATTAGAAATATGATAAAACAATGGTTTTTCTCTTAATACTATTAAGATATCTGATAGTGATAATTTACCTTAGAAAACAAAGAGTAGAGTTTTTTTTTTATGAAATACCCAGTTTAAATTAATATTTATATATACTATTACGTTTTTTTATAAATTGATGGTTAAAATAGGTAATTCCATTTTTTACTTAAACTAGGTACCATAATTGATACTACAGACGATTTTTATATATACCTTATAACAAACTATCTCATAAATGATTATGGTAATTAAATAAATAGTTACTTAAATTCTAATTAGCTTAAATATAAAGCTAGATGGTCCTAATATTTAGATGCAAGTTCGACTCTTAAATGTAATTTTGTTTTTATTAGGTTTTTTTTTTTATTATAAATGTTTTTATTCTTTTTTTTTTTACTTACATTACTTTTTACTACGTAAGTGATAAATATCTCATATATATTTATTATCAATAATATACTAAATATGTCTTTAAAGGAATTAGCTCAATTGGTGGAGCAACCGTTTTACACACGGAAGGTTAGGTGTTCAAATCACCTATTCCTTATTTATTTAACTATCATAAGCGCAGTCGTTTAGAATAAAATAGTAAATTTTATTTATGTTACAAGCCGCAAAAATAATAGGAACAGGTTTAGCTACTACAGGACTTATAGGAGCCGGAGTAGGTATAGGTGTAGTATTTGGGGCTTTAATTTTAGGTGTAGCAAGAAATCCCTCGTTAAGAGGACAACTATTTTCTTACGCTATATTAGGTTTTGCTTTTTCAGAAGCAACTGGTTTGTTTGCTCTCATGATGGCTTTTTTGCTTTTATATGTAGCTTAAGTAATTGTTTCTATCTTTTTAGCGCTCTTTATTAATTCCAGATCACTTTAATATGAATAGGAGGGGGAATCGATTATTAGGTATCTAATTAAAGGAGTGAAGGAATGACAAGAATATTAATATATTAATATAATTAGTACGCTATTTATTTTTATCAACAATCATTACTTTACTTATATATATTAGCTAAATATAGCCAAGCTAAATAAAAAAAAAAAAATATTAATGATCAATATTAGTTATATATTTTTTTTTATTTTGTATGTGATATATATTGTATTACAATATTTTTATGTTGTTGCAAAGTCCAGTACTTAATAGGTATATTTATAAAAAGCTAAAGCTTTGGTCTTTAACAGAAATTATATAAGCGTTTTGCTATTTTTTTGTAATTGAAAAAACAATCCTATATTAAGTATTATTTTAGTTTTATATACAATAACTTAAACTGGCTTACTTATATCCATATAACATAGATATCTTATTTTTTTTGTGTTTAGTTTAAATAATTATTATTATGTCAAATTTAAATAGAAGTGCTTTTCAAGGACATCCTTTTCATTTAGTATCACCTTCTCCTTGACCAATCTTTACTTGTATTAGCCTGTTAACTTTAACTACTTCAGGTGTATTAACAATGCATGGTTTTTCTAATGCAGGATTTTGATTAGCATGTGCACTTATCTTAGTAATGTCAAGTATGTTTTTCTGATTCAGAGACGTTGTTTCAGAGGGTACTTATTTAGGAAATCACACTTTAGCTGTACAAAGAGGATTAAATATGGGAGTAGCTTTATTTATAGTTAGTGAAGGTTTATTTTTTTTAGCTATATTTTGAGCTTACTTTCATAGTGCATTATCACCTACTGTAGAACTAGGAGCTCAGTGACCTCCTATGGGTATAGAAGCAATTAATGCTTTCGAATTACCATTACTTAACACTGTTTTAATTATTAGCAAGTGGTGTTACAGTTACTTATGCTCACCATTCCTTAATACAAGGTAATAGAAATGGAGCTCTATACGGAACAATGTTTACTATAGTATTAGCTTTAGTATTTACTGCATTCCAAGGAGTAGAATACTCAGTTTCTTCATTTACTTTATCAGATGGTGCATTTGGATCATGTTTCTACTTTGGAACAGGGTTCCACGGTTTACACGTTATAATCGGTACTATATTTATAGGTGTAGGATTCTGACGTTTATTAGCTTACCACTTAACTGAAAACCATCATTTAGGTTTAGAAGCTGGAATATTATACTGACATTTCGTTGATGTAGTATGATTATTCTTATTCTTATCAGTATACTACTGAGGTTCTTAATATACTTAATACCGTCCTACCTTAAAGGCAAAAAAAAGTAAAAAAAAAAAGTTCATTTTTTATATTCATTATATACCGTAAATAAATTAAATATGACAAATTACAATTACACAGATCTATTTACATATAATATCGCTTACTGATCAGAATATTTAAGATCGGGTACATTTTAATCGGTATAATATTATTAATTTTTTATAATCCTAGTTCCCTTAGCTATTATACTTTAATCAGAAAGTACTATAGTACCTGTTGGTATGCTTCTAAACAAATAAGAAGCTACTGTAAAAAAAACACCTCAAACTCCCCCTAGAGCTATGGATTTGATGTGTAAACAAATATATTATACTGGAAATGCAGGTAGAGTATTTGTTTATGATGAAAATGATCCTACTGCTACTAAGTTATACACCTTATTTGCAGGTAAAAACTACGAGGAACATAATTTAGGGGGGTATAAATGGTTATGCTCTTAAGGGTAGAAGAGTTGAAACTGCTACAGACGGTAGTCAAGTAGCCCGTATACCTGTTTTACAGACTAATCTGACTTTAATGGAAACCAACGGTACTACAGTACTTTCTAGAGGAACACCAATACACAGAGGTTATAACCTCGATGGAAGTATATCTTTATTAGTTAAAAAAGATTTATAATCATGATATTAATATTCATTATATATATATATTAGACATATATAATGAATTTATCACTTATACTTTTTTTAATAGGTATTCTAGGATTTGTTTTAAATAGAAGAAATATTATACTTATGCTTATTTCAATTGAAATAATGTTATTAGCTATTACATTTTTAATTTTATTAGGTTCACTTAGTTTTGACGACATATTAGGTCAAACATACGCAATATACATAATATCAATAGCTGGAGCAGAATCAGCTATAGGATTAGGTATTTTAGTAGCATTTTATAGATTAAGAGGAAGTGTTGCAATAGAATTTAAATAATGTATTTAGCCATAATATATTACCTTTATTAGGTTCAATCGTTTCTGGATTTTTTGGAAGAAAAGTAGGAGTAAGTGGAGCTCAATTAATTACATGTTTATCCGTTTTTCACTACTACTGCTCTTTCTATTTTAGCTTTTTTTGAGGTAGGTATGAATAATGCCCCTGTGTCAATACACCTGTTCAGGTGAATTGATTCAGAATCCTTGAATGTTTTATGAAGTTTTAACTTTGATTCTTTAACAGTATCGATGTTAATTCCTGTACTAATTGTATCTTCATTAGTACACTTATATTCTATAGGTTATATGAGTCATGATCCTCATAACCAAAGATTTTTTAGTTACTTAAGTTTATTCACATTTATGATGATTATACTTGTAACAGCTAACAATTTCTTACTTATGTTTGTAGGATGAGAAGGAGTTGGAGTATGTTCTTACTTACTGGTTAGTTTCTGATTTACTAGAATAGCAGCTAACCAAAGTTCTCTTTCCGCTTTCTTAACAAATAGAGTTGGAGATTGTTTTTTAACAATAGGTATGTTTGCTATAATATGATCTTTTGGTAATGTCGACTATGCTACAGTATTTTCAACTGCACCATTCGTAAGTGATAATATAGTTACATTAGTTGGTATATGTTTATTAATAGGTGCTATGGCTAAAAGTTCACAAGTAGGATTACATATCTGATTACCTATGGCCATGGAGGGTTTGGTGTCAAGGGCTCTCCTTAAAATTTCACTATATGCGGGAACATCCTTTTTTCTTATATGTTTATAAGGAAATAATGTTAAAGTCCACCAGTTACTTTGTAACCATTGGAAAAATCTTTAACATGGGACAATCCGCAGGTAACCTGTATAACAAACAGGGCTCCTCAGAGACTAAACGTGAAACGATTAAAAAAGATAATACATTTAAGTGATGATTAATAGGATTTGCTGAAGGTGATGGGCATTTTGGTATAGATAAAAGAGGTTATCTAACTTTTAAACTTACACAATTTACTACAGATAGTCAAATACTATTTTATGTAAAGAAAACTTTAGGTTTCGGTAGTGTTAGTTTGCAAAGTAAATAAGTAATACTCATCAGTATAGAGTGAGAGATAAAAATAACCTTATTACCATTATTAATATATTTAATGGTAATCTTAAAACCAAGGCTAAGATAGATCAGTTCAAGTTATTCTTAGAGGCTTTCAACAATAAATATGAAACTAATATTTTGTTTATAAGATGTAACAATAAAGTTACTTTAGATAATGCTTGACTATCAGGGTTTACTGATGCCGAAGGGTGTTTTACATCTTCAGCTTATTTAAGCAAAATTACTAATAAATACATTGTAACAGTTAGGTATATAGTATCTCAAAAAGATGACATACAATTTAGTAAATCTTTAGCTTATTTAATAAACGGCTATGTAACTTACGTAAAAAGTTATGACGGCTATAATACAGTAGTTAACCACAGTAAGTTAAGTATTATAATAAATTATCTTAAAACTTATCCTTTAAAAACTAAGAAACATGTTTCTTATTTGAGATGATTGAAAGTATATTGTCTGGTAAAGAATAAACATCATCTTAAAGAAAACGGTATAGAAACCGTTAAATCCTTGATAAACTTAATCAACAAATAAATGTATAAAAAAAAATCGAAGATATAGTCCGAACAATAACGTAAGTTATTGAGTATTGGTGTCGTATTTTGTACATATTTGTATATAACGCTAATCAACATTTTTGCCTACTCCAGTGTCAGCGTTAATACACGCCGCTACTATGGTTACTGCTGGAGTCTACTTATTAATGCGTAGTTCTCCTTTAATAGAATACAGTAACACAGTTTTAGTACTTTGTTTATGATTAGGAGCTATTACAACTATATTTAGTTCTCTTATTGGTTTATTCCAACAAGATATTAAAAAGGTTATAGCCTATTCTACAATGAGTCAACTGGGGATGATGGTTATAGCAGTAGGATTATCTTCTTATAATATAGCATTATTTCATCTAGTTAACCATGCTTTCTATAAAGCACTTTTATTCTTAGGTGCTGGTGCTGTTATACACGCAGTAGCAGATAATCAAGATTTTAGAAAATACGGAGGACTAAGAGCTTTCTTACCTTTAACTTATTCGGTTATGTTAATTGCCTCATTGAGTTTAGTGGCCTTTCCTTTTATGACAGGGTTCTATTCTAAAGATTTTATAATTGAGTCTGCATACGGTCAATATTACTTCTCTGGTACAGCTGTATACTTTGTTTCAACAATAGGTGCAATGTTTACTACTCTGTACTCAGTTAAAGTTTTATACTTAACATTCTTAACTAATCCTAATGGGCCTTTAATAAATTACAAACATGCTCATGAAGGAGACATTTTTATGAGCTTTACCTTTAATAATATTAGCCGTTTTCTCTATATTCTTTGGTTACATTACTAAAGATATATTTATAGGTTTAGGTACTAATTTCTTTATAGATAATAGTTTATTTATTCACCCTTCACATGAAATACTGTTAGATACAGAGTTTGCTGTGCCTACTTTATTTAAAATATTACCTTTAATATTTACTGTTTCATTAAGTATTTTATCTCTGGTATTATCTGAGTTTATACCTAAAGTACTAACACATTTCAAACTATCTAGATTTGGTTACAATGTATTTGGTTTCTTTAATCAACGTTTCCTGGTTGAATTATTTTATAACAGATATATTACAGATCTGGTTCTAAAATTAGGAGGACAAACTACTAAAGTTCTTGATAAAGGTTCTATAGAGTTAATAGGTCCATATGGTTTAGAAAAAGGTTTAGTTAGTTTAAGTAAAAATATATCAAAACTAGATACAGGTGTAATAACATCGTATGCACTATATATTTTAGTTGGTCTAACTTTCTACATTCTAATACCTTACTTATATGTTATAGACAATAACTTGTTAATTATTATATTATTTGCCTTAATAAGTTTAGCGTGTAGCGACATAAAAAACAAATAAAACAAAAAAAAAAAATTATATTATAATTTTTTTATAAATACCTTATTGTAAATCACAAATCTATTAAAATTACTAGATGTAACTGAAGGTAAACTATTTATTAATAAACGTGATGTTTTACTTAAAAACCAATAGAAGTACTATTATATAAAAATACCAAAAATATTATTAAAACGGTATGTCGCTAGTTGGGGGGGGCATACGTAACCCTGTATAGTAAATTTTATTATAAAATGAGATAAGTTTATACCTTAAACTTATTAAACAAAGATATGCATTACTATGAAAGATAGTATTTACTTATTTAAATAAATAAAAATAAAAATGGATAAATTCTAAATACATAAACATTTAAAAATAGAAAAAAGTGTTATAAGATTATAAGAGCTATGAGATTTGAACTCATATTAGAGCGATTAAAAGTCACATACTTTACCGTTAAGGTATAAGCTCTCCTAGGTATAAATAATAAAGTTTTATATATGCTATATTTAGTTATTTATATATTACTAACGTAATCTATATTTTTTTTTTTTTTGTTTTTATTTCTAATTGTTTTGTCTACTTTCTATAGATAGTGCATTTTTACCTAATTCAAAGGCAAACCCTAAAGTTAACACTAAAAAGAAAACTAGCATTATAATTAGACCAAATATACCGTTAGCATATGCACTTACGACATAAGGGTATACTAAAAGTATTTCTAAATCAAATAATAAGAATAATAAAGCAAATATAAAGAATGATATACTGAATTCACTTCTATTTTGTCCTAAAAATGAATGAAATCCACATTCGAATGCACTGTCTTTTTCTTCGTACGGGTTATGTGGAGCAAAAATTAAATTAACAGCTAATAGTATTATAGCTAATATGGGTATAAATATAAGAAAAAATGTTTGACTTGTCATTTAAGCTTTAAATAATATAAGGCTAATAAGACTTACTATATTAAATCATTCTGATGGTATATATATAAATAATATAAGTAAAAGAGTTAAAACAGAAATAGTACTACTTAATGCGCTATTTATTATAATATTATTGGGGTTAAATTCTACTTTTAGACCCTCAGATGTATCTCCTTTTTTTATGGAGTTAGAAGAAGAAGGGTTAATGTAAGCAACTAAATTTAAATTTTTAACTGAAGGGTTTATCTTGTAATCGTCTTTAAAGAAGAAAATTTGTTTTATTAGATTAAGGTAATAACCAGCACCTATCGCACTAGTTAATATTGCTACTAGAGTCATAAATACATAACCGTTATCTAAAGCAGCACTTAAAACCATCTGTTTAGCAAAAAATCCTATTAGAGGTGGTACCCCTACAAATGAGAATAAAGTAATGGCTAAACTTATAGCAAGATAAGGATTAATGTAAAAATAACCTTTTAGTTGATTAATAAGTTGTATAGGTGAATTATTGGCATCTACTAAGTTTTTATTTTCTTTGTCTTTATATACATGTAAATATAGAGTAAACCCTATAGTTACTAATATTATAAAGGCGTTTAAGTTTGATATAGAGTATTGTAAGATATAAAAAATATATCCTTGTATAGATTCCGCTTTATTTATAGTTAAGGCTAATAGAATAAATCCTACATGACTAATAGTACTATAAGCAAATAATCTTTTTATTCTAAATTGTGTTAAACCTAGAACAGAACCTATTACTAAAGAAAATAAACTACTTAACAATAGTATATTTTTTCAAGAGAAGTTTAAATAAGAATACTCTGTATAGAAAACTAACTCTAAAAAGAAAGCAAATATTGATATTTTTGCCACTATAGCTACATAAGTAGTAACTATTGTAGGTATTCCATCATAAACGTCCACATGATGATAGTTAAATTTATCGTTCAAATAAAAAAACAATTTTATTCTTTGTATCTAGCCTTATTCCTTTTCTTATTAGACGAATCTTATCAAAACCTTTATTAGTTAAATGAACTTTTCTTTCTATCATTTTGGCTATTTTAGCTCAATCTTCAAAATACTTGGATTTAACGCCAACAATAGTATATTTATTGAAAAAATAAAAAAATATTTTTAATAATTATCTTTGAATAATTGACATCTAAACTCAATATAATCTTTATAATAATAAGTTTTACCACACCCAAAGAAATATACTAAACTTTTCAATAGTAATTTATTTCTAATATGTTGAGTCACTACAAAAAGCAATGTTACACGGCTTACTGATTTATGTGATTTAGATTCTCTAATACTTACTTTAAAACAACCATCACCACTTGTAAAACCAGCTACTCATTGAGGGTCTAATTTGGCCCTAAGTGGAGGTAATAATGGTCTTTCTAAAGCAACGTAATTAGGAAAGGCCTTTAATAGTAAACGAGATAATTATTTATTTAAAGAAGCTCTAATATTAACTATTTTTGTAAACCTTCAGCTGTTAGATGTTCCTTATGTTGTATCATAAAGGCAACTTGTTTAAATAATCAGAATGTTTATTACTTTTTAAAAGATATTTATAAAAATGAGGAATTACTTTTGTTCTTATTTGATCTAAAGAACTTATTAAAAAATCACAACAACCGTTTCTTTCTTTAATTATTCTTCCTACTCCAAAATAGGTTTTAATAAGTATTAAAATATCTAGGTATCTAACATGAAGGTTAATTGTAAAACTAATCTCTAATTGTCAACCTAGTACGTTTTTCCTGTTTTACGTATTATAAGAAAGCATACTTCTGCATCAGTAAAACCTGATATAAAATCAAAGATATTTAAGTAATTTGCTATTGCCTAGGTCAGATACAGTATAATAAAATTGTTTTTTAATAATTTGGTTAGAAGGGATTTTAACTAGATAACTTCTTTCGAAGCCCAGTAGAGTACATCTTAAATGTGATTTTTCTTTATCACATCAACTACCATTTACTCGTTGCTCTTTTACAGCAATACAGAGCTTGCGCCCACTTATTGCTGACTTAGATCCGCGATTACCCATTAAGCTTTCACTTATCTTCTGGCTTGTTACTATACCTGAGTAATTAGTTCAGCCACTCATATATTTTCATATATGGTTTAGTACCAGAAGCTTTAGGGCTTCCCCGGAATTTGATAGTTTACTCCCAACGTTTGTTGATAAGGATTTCCCAAGTCCTTTTTCAGGAGATCAGAAGTGAAATGGTGCAGCACTTACTTTAAATAAAAATCCTACTGATAATATTATTAAAGATAAGTGTAAGTAATACGGTTGGTATCAGTATGTAAGACTAGTTAAGTCCTCAATTTCACTTATACTGCTTATAACGTATATGTTATCTAAATTAGTAGTACCAGAATTAACATACAGTAAAGCTGAACCTAATAAGATAAAACAAGAAGATAGTCCTCCTAGTAAAAAATAAGTTAATCCACTAGCAGTTGCTGATTCTGAATCTCTATATAAAGTAGAAAGTATATATAAACCGTAACTTTGTAGTTCTATAGACAAGAACACAGAAATTAAATCTGCAGTACTCATTAAAAACACAGCTCCACATAAAATAAATACTATTATAAGAGCGTATTCTATTATACGGAATTGTTCTGAAGTTTTATTTGCAATAGTATTTTTGTTGTATGTTAATTTAGTAGTTAACAGTTTAAAAAAAGATGATTGTTCTTTAATAAAAACTTTTCTAGGATAGAAAGCAGTTAATACTAGTATAACAGCACTAATTAAAAATATAAATATATTGAAAGATTGTGTAAATGTTGTTACATTAAATAATCCGCCGTATATACCTATACCTTTTTCCAATGCTTTAGTAAATAGATTGTTTAAAGCTAAAAAGCTGGCAAAAAGTAGGCCAGTTATAACAATTCTGGAAAATAATATTGATTTGTCCCGTCTTAAAGTAACGGCATTTGAAACTAATAGAGAAATTAATAAAGAAATTAACATTAAACAAAAGCATTACGTTTACTTTTAGTAAAATACTGTGTGTTTTTTTTTTTAGTAAAGCTTAATAAAAGTATAAAATTATTATAGTCTGAACCATAATTATTTTTCTATTTGCTTCTCGAATTAACATCTACTAATGTATTTTCAAGTAAACTAACTAAAGGAACTATAATTAAGAAATGTGAAAAATATAAAACAGTACTTATTTGACCAAACTCTATAAATGGTGTTTCAACGTGTTTAGCTCCAATTTGCATCAATATTAAGAAGTTAGCTACAAAGATAAAGAAAGCTATTTTACTTAAAGGTCTAAATTGTAAACCTCTACTTCTTCCTAAATCTGTAAATGGCATAACTAATAATATTAATATTGCAGCAAACATTGCTATAACTCCTAGTAATTTATTAGGTATAGATCTTAATATAGCATAGAATGGTAATAGGTATCATTCAGGAACTATAGCAGGTGGAGTTTGCATTGGGTTAGCCATAATATAGTTATCACTATCACCTAAAACATTAGGCATAAAGAAAACAAATACCGATAATACTACGATAAATAAGAATATAGTTATTAAATCTTTGAATATGAAGTATGGAGCAAAAGGTAATCTATCGTAATTACCTGAAACACCTAATGGATTACCTGATCCTGCACTATCGTGTAATGCTATTAAATGCATTAATGCTAAGGCAGCTAATACGAAAGGTAATACAAAGTGTAATGCGAAAAATCTATTTAAAGTAGCGTTATTTACAGAGAAACCACCTCAAATAAATTCAACTATATCTTGTCCTACTCATGGTATTGCACTCATAAGGTTAGTAATAACTGTTGCACCTCATAAACTCATTTGACCGTACGGTAAAACATAACCCAAGAAAGCTGTAGCCATCATTAATATAAATATTACCACACCTATTGTTCATACTAATGTTCTTGGTGCTCTGTAAGATCCGTAGTATAAACCTCTTCCTATGTGTAAGTACACTAAAAAGAAGAAAGCTGAAGCTGTATTTGAGTGTAAGTAACGTATTAATCATCCGTTATTAACGTCTCTCATTATGTGCTCAACTGAATTAAATGCTTCTAATACACTAGGGTTGTAATGCATAGCTAAAGTTACACCTGTTACTATTTGTATAACTAAACAAAAACCAAGTAGCGAACCGAAATTTCATAGGTAGCTAATGTTTGAAGGTTGAGGTGAATCAACTAAGTATCCATTAACTAAGCTGATTAAAGGGTGACTTTTAAAAATTCTCATTTTATTTAAATTTATTAATATGTATATATTTTGAAGTGTATCTGTGTAAATTTATTTACATTAAAAATCTGCTTAAAGTATAATTATTTTTAATATTAATTATTGTTGTGTCATAATATAATATAAAATATCACATTTTAAATTATTATTATTTCGTGTAATATGTTAAGCTACATATAATAGCAAAAAAGCCATTTTAAGGGCAAACAATTCAGTTGCTTCTGAAAAAGCAAAACCTAATATAGCGTAAGAAAATAGTTGTCCTCTTAACGAGGGATTTCTTGCTACACCTAAAATTAAAGCCGCAATTACTACACCTATTACATTAGTCTTTTTTTTTTAAGCAAAACCAGCATGAGCGTCCATTGTCATAACTCAGCCATGTCTTTTGTGGCTGGCTAATATATCAGGATCAAGGCCATCTAAATATTTAGTTGTGGCCTCTCATATTACCTGGGCAGACAGATTATCTCTTACGGGTTTCTGTCACAATACAACACTTGCTCCTCGCTGCATAACATGCAGACCAAATACGAAATAATGATCAGGGTATATCCCTTTATAATAAGGAACAGTTTCTAAAAAAGACCCTATTATTTGATTAGGGTTGCTGCTTAATGTTTTTCAGGCTAAATTTTGACGTCTTACTCTTGTGAATTCTGGCATAGTAAAAAAAAAAAATATATATATACAGTGTTATTAAACTACAGTACTATATCAGATAAGGAATAGGTGATTTGAACACCTAACCTTCCGTGTGTAAAACGGTTGCTCCACCAATTGAGCTAATTCCTTTTTTTTTAATGTTTTTTAGTTTTCCAAGTTTTTATTGTTCTTGTAATCAAGATAGGAATTTTTCAAGTGAGATAGATTCTATAACAATAGGCATAGAACTATGTAAAATCCCACAAATTTCTGAACATTGTCCAAAAAATGTTCCTTCTCTATTTACAAGTACAGATACTTGATTAAGTCTTCCAGGGTAAGCATCACATTTTATACCTAAAGCGGGACAAGCATAAGAATGTATAACGTCACCAGAAGAGATTATAAATCTAACATGAGTTAGTTCTGGTAGGATAACTCTGTTATCAACTTCTAATAATCTTAATCCTCCGTCTTCTAAGTCAGAATCAGGTACTAAGTAAGAATCAAATTCTAATTCTTCGTCGTCATTATTAAGAAAATCAGGGTATTGGTAACTTCAGTATCATTGGTGTCCTTCAACAAAAACAGTTAAAGATGGATCTGTAACTTCGTCCATTAAATATAATAATTTGAATGATGGAAATGCTATTAAAATTAATATTAAAGCAGGAGTTATTGTTCATATTAATTCTATAAGTGTACCGTGGTTAAGGTATTTATTACTAATTGGAGATTTACTATAAACGTAATTTCTAATAATAGAAATTAATATTCAGGCAACACCGAATAAAATAATAACTAAGTAGAACATAATATTATCGTGCAGTTCTACTAAAGCTTCCATTTGAGGACTGGCACTATCTTGAAAATAAACACCTCATGGTCTAGGTGCGTCACATGTAACAGTGAAAAGATTAAAAAAATTCGTCATAATAAAAATAAATAAATAATATTAATAGTTTTATAGCACAAAATAATAAAGTACTAATACTTTGTTGACGCAAAGATGCACTATCTTGCATAAAAACAAAAACTTCTTTTTTAATATAAACCTATAATTTATAAGTAGTACACTTTATTATCTACACTTACTCAAGACTTGAACTTGAACCTCGGACTGTAGAAAAATCCTGCTCTACCTTTTAAGCTAATAAGAGTCAATAAGATAATAATATTAATTATTTATAATTATATATATTCCTTATTATATAAGGCTTATTTATCACTTTGTGCTAGGACAAAAAGTAGAGATATACACACTTAGTTCTGTGAAGTATGAAGTTGAAAGAGATACGGAGGAATTGAACCCCAAATTTTCGATTTGCAATCAAAATGTAGAACCTTCTACCACATATCCCTTAATATTATAACTTTGCCACAAAGCGCATAAAAAAAAAAGACAAGCGTTGCACCATCAATATTAATTTATAATTAAAATTAATTTAAGCGTGCATAAGACTTGAACTTATAACTTTTGTGTCCGTAGCACAATACTCTACCGCTTGAGTTAACACGCTTTTATTTTGCTTAGGTTATAAAAGACATACACACATATTTTTGTGCAAAGTAAGTGTTATGTGCTAAAAATAAATGTTATGTGCTAAAAGTAGGAGTTATGTGCTAAAACTAAGCCTTCAAGATGAATTGAACATCTATCAGAATATTAACAGTATTCCGCTCTGCCGTTGAGCTATGAAGGCTTTTTATCAATTTTGACTATTGCGGAGGAGATTTAAGCAAACGCTTTATACTACTAGTTAATATTTTATAGGAAGAAAAGGAATTGAACCTTCGACAGCCCTAGCTATTGAGTTTACAGCTCAACCCATCATACCAACAAATGGAACCTTCCTTTTTTTTTTTTTTGTTGGGGGGGGGGTGTTGTTAATGTTTATTATTCCCGTGCAACTTCCGCTACACGAACCATATTTCGACTTAACACCAATCAAAGTCACGCATACGAAGACTGTTTAATAAAGTATCTTATAGAACTATTAACTAGATCTAAATATTAACTAATTATTAATAGGAAGATTTATTAAAGAGCCAAACTTATTGCACGCACTTCTTTCAGCGCCTGACGAGTGGTTAGTACCTATCTGAGATTAAATTCACCGTGATGTGGTGACTCACGATTACTAGTAATTCCTTATTCATGCAGTCGAATTTCAGACTACAATCCATATTATATTCTGTTTTAAGGATTAGCTAAAATTCGCATTTTCGCCTCCTTTTGTACAAACATATGTGGCACGTCCATAGCCCACAATATTAAGGTCATGATGACTTGACTTAATCCCTTTTATTTCCAATAATTTTTGGAAAAGTACTCTATGTATTATTAAATAAAGCAAGGGTTTTACGTTAATTTAATGGATCTAACCAAGGTCTCACGACATTAACTAAAGACAGCCGTGCAACACTTGTAATATAAGTATTACCCTAGTAATACTATATCATTCAAATTGTGGTAAGGTTTTTCGAGGATTATCGAATTAAACAACATACTTCACTACTGGTTTCAGAAACGGTCTAATGATTTCAGTTCCTGCGTTGCCGCATTACTCTTGAGGTGGAATGCTTACACTTTCATTTATACACCAAATAATTTTAATCTATAACATTCATAATTCTCTGCTAGGACTACTAGGGTATCTAATCCTATTCGCTACCTAAGCCTTCGTCCCTCAACGTCAGTTATTACATAAAGGCTTGCTTTCGCCGTTACCCGTCCCATTAGTATAATAAAATTTCATCTCTACTCCAATGGTTCTAATATTTACCTCTCACATAAAACTCTAGTAAATCTGTTCCCTTTTGGGGCTAGAAATACCGTCTAGGTACCCTTTAAACCTAATAAAGATGAATAACACTAGTCTTACTTGTATTGCCGCGACTGCTGGCACAAGATTTGGTCAAGACCTATAGATAGAAAACTGTCATTATCAATCATCTATCTAGAACTATATACGGCATAGCCGTTAAATTAGATACACTACATTACAAGCACAAAGTATCACATTCCTCCAAATGGCTGGTTCGGCCGTTAGGCCATTGACCAATATTCCTCACTGCTGTACTAGACGTATTGGGGTTTTTTCAGACCCAATGTGGTCGATAAACCTTTCAGTTTCGACTACGAGCTTAAGCTAGTTAAGTCATTACCTTAACTACCACTTACTCGGAAATAAATTGAGCATCTTAAAGCGAAAATTATTTTCTTTTGTATAATCAACTTTTATTCAGTATCAAATACTTTATAAGGAATTTTTTTTTCCTTACTTTAAGGTTGACAAATTATTATATACTCACCTTTACACCACTTCATTTTCTTACTACGCCTAAGTTATGGTTTATAACAAAAATTATAGTAATAAAAATGCCGTATGATTAGCATGTGTCAAGCCTTTGGACAGCGTTCAATCAGAGCCATCATCAAACTCAATAAATATCTTACAAATATATATATACAAATATATTACTAATGTAATTAAAGAATAAAAAAAATATTCTTTTAGTTATAATACCACTAGTCTAATAGAAAACTTAAATTATGGTAAGTATAAAGGCTATTTTGTACATTTAATACCTATCATAAAAGTTTAGCAATTACCGGTGGTATAACCTCAATAGTACATAGCCACAAACATAGTATCATGTAATTAATCAATTATCTGTTACATGTTTTTCATCAATAAGGGTATTTAACTTTGATAAAAGTATGTGGTATATACGATAAGTTTTTTGGTCTACCTGATATGTATTTTTTTTTTTTTCTACTACATAATAAGGTTTTTTTAAGTTATATATTGTGTTTGCTCTGGAGCTATAGTATACTTAGCTTGAGAAAAGTAATGACGTACTAATAATGAAGCAGCTCTAGTAGTTACATGTTATAGTGTAAAATTTCCTTCTATTATAGCAGCTATTGCTGTATTTATTTTGGGCATTGAAAAAAATATTTCATCTTTTATCTTTAAGTATTAATTTATAACGCCACTAAAATACCTAACCCCGTAACTGAATCTGCTCCTGCCATAGTTATTATGTACATTTTGCTATAAATTATAAATTTAACCTTAAAATAAAGCAGAAAAAGGTTAATTATATATGTAAACAACCTAAAAATTATTATTACAAAAATTATAACTAATCTATTATGTTGGAGTGATTCGAACACTCACTAGTAAATACCAAAAATTTATGACTTACCGATTAGTCCACAACATATTTTTTTTTTAGGTGCATGCTTCTCCTTACATACGTAAACAGCAGTGTAGGACCACTCTGGTCCAGTGCCAATAAATAAATATTTATTTATTAATTTTGTAGCTTCTGTACCTTACGCTTCCTTTTATTAAGATCCACGTACTCCATACCCCTCTTTTATTATTTTTAGCATAAAGGTTAGCTCTAAGGTAAATCCGACTTGAACGGATAAGATTTAAAAATCAAACGCTTTGCTTAGCAAAGCAAAGCGAGTCCTTATATATTTTTTTTTTTATTTTTTTTTTTCGCTTTGCGCCTTACTCTTTAAATTTAATATAATAAGTATTATTTCAAATAAGACCTTTTGCTATGTATTTACTTATGCTACTAGGAGAAAAACCACAAAAGTTAGCCGCATCTTTAATAGTATTAAACTCTTTAAGTAATACATTATTTTTGTCATATATACATGTGACAGCTCCTCGACTTCTTAGCTTTAATTTATCGATTGTTTCCTTAGTTACTTTTGCTCTTAGTTTACCCGTTAATGTTTTCTGGTAAGATTTACCTATATGAATAGAAGAAAACTTTAATTTGTTTTCCTCTGTATGCTTATAACCTAATATAGATCCAGCTATTTTATGTTAAGACTAGGTGAATACTTGTTTAAATAATATTGCTCTCTATCTAATAATATACCCTTATTAATATAAGTATCTTTACCAGATAATTTTTCAAGTATACCATATTCAATATTATTTCAACCATATTTTTTTTACTAGATTGTAAAATTTACTATTATTTCCTTTATATATTGAACATCTGTACCTATGTTGTCTGAAACGTTGTGCTATGTTAACTGCTGATCCTATATATATTTTACTTATATCCAACTTAAACCTATATACGTAAATACCTGGGGCTTGAACCAAAAATTCATTATCCCCTATAATGAACCCGTTTTCATTAAATTTATATCATATTATGTTCTCCATGTATAGGTAACAAGATTTGAACTTGCACAGTTATAAAACCATTCCGTCCTAAGCGGAACCTGTCTACCAATTCCAGCATACCTATTTTTTTTTTTTGGCGCAAAGCGAGTCATGTCTACCAATTTCATCATTACCTTTATTTAATTATGTACAACGCTTTCCGAATATAAAGAAGATAAATATTAGTACATTACTAATATTAAATATAGATAATTTTTTTTTTTTTTTGTGATAAGCTTTAAGCTAAACGAATTCAAAAAAAAAATTTTTTAACCGTGCAAGGAATTCAAAAAAAAATTGAAGCGTGCAAGGAATTCAAAAAAAAAAAAATTGAAGCGTGCAAGGAATTCAAAAAAAAAAAAATTGAAGCGTGCAAGGAATTCAAAAAAAAAATTAAACCGTATAAGGAATAGGTGACTCGAAGTTTATTTTTTTGTATCTTCATTTCCTTCAAAAAGCTCTCTATAGAGCTTTTGATTATTTTCTCAGATACCTTTGGTTACAGAAGTCCAAACAGAATCGTAAAGTCTAACGTCCTTATTACTTAAATTACGATACTCCGCGAACTTATTTTGTAAAGATCTGTCTAAAGCACCTACTTGTTTAGATAAATTTTGAGCCTCAATATCAGTCATTTTATTGGAAACGGACAACTGTAAACCTTCGTTTTCTTGATATAACTTAATATCATGTTTTATTTTTAAGTTATTAAGTTTAAGAAGTTTATCTGTTTGCTCCTCTAAAACAGCGTTCATTTTATCTAAATCTTTATTTTGTTGTTCACTAAACTTACGATTCTCTTCTAGATTCTGTTTAAAAGCCGGATCATTTTCCTCCTTTCTCTTAATCAATTCTCTAACACGATTTCTATCCTCTTCTGTTAGTTTTACACTAGAAGGAGTAGCATTACTAGAAGAAGAACTAGTAGCATTACTATTAACCATACTTAATGGGGTTGCTGAATTATATTCTATATTTCCAAACAAGGGAATAGAAAATTTATCATCTAGTAGGTATTCCAAAAACACGCTGAATATAAATCTAAAAAAAATTATTAGACCTAAAAAGCTTATATCTGATACTTCTAATCCTCCTTTTACAGGTAAAATTTCAAGATAGTAAATATACAGATGTCTAAGAGTAATTGCAAATAAAAATGAAGCTATAATAGTAAATAAGTTACCTATAGTAAACTTACGGTTTAAAATATTAAAAAATTTATACATAATAAAAAAAGAATACTAACTCTATTAAACCATTCTCCTGGTTTATATATAATAATCAGGTTATTATGATTCGAACATAACTACTCCTCAACCCAAATGAGGCGCCTAACCAACCCGGCCCTAACCTGTTTTTTAGCGCGAAGCGAGCAAATAAATACTATTAATATTTTTAATTTGACATATTAAATAAATGTTTTTATTTTTTTTTTATTGTTTGATAATGAAAAGTAACAAGGAACTAGGCAAATTTTATTAAACTTATAAATTGAAAGGGTTTTTCCTATATTATCTATATAGATTTTTTTTTTTTTTTATACTTTAAAGGTTATTGTGATAAAATAGTGTTTTCATCAGAGAATATCCGATTCGAACGGATGTTAGTAGACCATACTAAAATAAGTTTCAAGCTTATCGCTATAAACCACTCAGCCAATTCTCTTTTTTACTATATAATATTTATATTATATTTTGTTTTCTTCTAAGTAACCAATACGTTATTTTATAATGAAACTACTATTATTACTATAAGAAAAATTAATAACCCATTAATTATACATTAAGCGCTTTGCGATTGATTCCTCGACGACTTGAACGTCGAACATACTCTTATCAAAAGTATACTTTACCTTTTAAGTTAAGGAACCTGGTTTACCTATGTATTGCAAATCAAGAGCACTCAGACTTGAACTGAGAATTTGAAGTTTGAAGCTTCCTATTTTGCCAATTAAACTATACTCTTTTTTTTTTTTTATATTTTTTTTTTCAGCCCCTACCTATCGCTGAAACCTATGAGTACCTCCGAGTTAACCTAAACTGAATACTAGTATTAGTCAAGTTATTCCTTCACTTTATCATCCACCAGGGTACCCTGGTGGATGAATTAATCTATATTACTTATATCATAATTAGGTGGCCACTTAATGCGGATTATCCATGTTGTAATAAGTACGCTCTTATGCCGGAAAAGAGATGATTCGAACATCCAGGTGTAAAAACACAATACTTAGCAAATATCTTGCCCTACCGATGGCGACTTTTCCTTTTTTTTTTATATTATAATATCCGAGTTAAGTCGGCTTCGATCCGACATCAGCTTCCTTGACAAGGAAGTTCTTTACCAATTAAGTTACTAACTCTAATTATTACATAATGCAGCCAACTGAACTCGAATCAGTATGCTTCGCTTGGAAGGCGAACAGTCTACCAATTGACCTATAGCTGCTTATATTATAGCATAAAAATAATTTTTTTTTTGTGTGAAAAAAATATGTAAACTTGTAATAAAATAATATATATTTCTATATATAACTATCTCAATTAATAAAAGACTTTTAATAAAAAAATATATATTTCTATATAACTATCTCAAAAAATAAACACTTTATGTTTATAATTTACTATTTCAAAAATACAAACTTGTAATATGTATATAATTTACTATTACAAAAAAATATAAAACATGTAAAATATAATGATCGTTTACTATTTAAAATAATATAAAAGTATAAAAACTTGCAATAAAAAAAAATGATATATGTATATATTACTATTTACATTAAAATGAAATATATAAAATTGTAATTAATAAAAATGAAATATAATTAACATAACTACATACATTAAATTATATATAGTTAATACACTATTTACATTAAATGATATATTACAATTGAAAATATATACAAAAAAAATAAGTAATGTTATTATAAGATATTACGATAGGGAATATATACACAAAAATATATAAGTGATAAAAAAAAATTATTATTGTAATTTATAAAAAAGTATCACTATTTAAATATATAAAAATATATTATTAAAATTAATAGAGATGTATGTATAATATATAACTAATGTAATTAAACCATCATTTATGAAATAAAAAAAGTATTATTAATGAAATATATAAAAAAATATATTCTCTCCTTCATAGGGAGAAAAAGATATGGTTTATAAGTGACCCCCCCCCCCTCTAACAACGGGTTTGGCTTGTTCAGGTAATTCCTTTTATGGAGTGGTTGGTCGTTCATTTACTTTA